>OFHU01000635.1:0-101286 GCA_900245905.1 Lacerta viridis
CTTGTTTTGCTCCTCTAGCAATATTTATTTTTTCCGTGAGTTTACCATTTATTATTAAATTGGCCTTTTGATCTTCATAAATAGTCTTGATTGCCCTCTCAAATTTCTCTCCCAAATTTATTTCTCTTAATATTTTCATCATAAACAACCAAGAAACCCTATCAAAAGCCTTTTCAGCATCCAATGATAATATAGCTGCTTGTTTTCCTCTGTTCTCCAAGCACTCAAGAATATTTATTATCAGTTCCATTCTGAATCAGCCCTGAGTGCTCACTGGAAGGACAGATCCTGAAGCTGAGGCTCCAATACTTTGGCCACCTCATGAGAAGAAAGACTCCCTGGAAAAGACCCTGATGTGGAAAGATGGAGGGCACAAGGAGAAGGGGACGACAGAGGACAAGATGGTTGGACAGTGTTCTCGAAGCTACCAACATGAGTCTGACCAAACTGGGAGGCAGTGGAAGACAGGAGTGCCTGGCGTGCTCTGGTCCATGGGGTCACAAAGAGTCGGACACGACTAAACGACTAAACAACAACCACAAACAAAAACAAAGAGTCGAACACGACTAAATGACTAAAAAACAACAAGAGCTGCGATGTGGTTCCTAACAAAGAGCACTGCTCTTGTAGTTCCCTCAGGTAGGGTGTCATCTGGAGACATGGATTACAGCTGTGGGTATGGAGCAGAGAGAGTCAATGGGGTGTTCTCCACATGTTTTTGGATGGTAATTCCAATGATCCTTTATCATTGGCTGTGCTAGCTGGAGCTCCTGGGAGTTGGAGTCCAACAATATCTGGAGGGCGCCATTTTGGCTGCCCCGGCATAGTTTCCGACTAATTACAGTACTGGAGACATACTTTCATGCTATGTTTTCCTCTGAAGGAGATTTATGCTCTCATGTGCATATTTTTGGGGGGTTGGATCCAACAGTGACACTTAACAGTAAGGTTTCTGTCAATGGAATGGGGAAGGAAACAATTTTCAGCAGTTCCCCACTTCCCTACTAAAGTCCCATTCACTCCCTGTATCAGCTATGGAGGGTCCCCCAATCTCCTGGATCAGGCTTAGTGGTGGAGGGATGTATTAACTGAAAATTACTTCCCTTTCGGTCCTTACCATTGGACTGAATGCATTAATTATCAATGTTGGTGCAGCATAAAGTTGTGCTAGAACTGAGTCTCAGCCAACTCAAAGCATAACAAAACTGTTTCTCCCTTCTCCACTCTCCCGAAGGCAAACTGGGATAGCCTCCGCACAGAAGATTGTGGGACTCAATCTTCTACTGTCTTGTCTGTGAGTTCATGCCATTCTGCTCAAGAGAAAAAGAAATCTCTCTCTCCTTTGCACTGCAAAACTTTATGGCTGCAATGTACTAATTTTCCAAAGCATTACTGTTCAGGATCAGAGCAAGATATTCCTAGTTGGTTGGCATGGGTGTAAATCCTCCAAAAGTATTTAAAAGCATTAAAAATACTTAAGAAACTGAGATTCTGCCTCCACCAGTCCCAGCAGAAGTCTCTCCCCCCACCCCAAACAAAAGTCTGCTCCCCGTAATGTCTTTTGGGGGGGGGCAGATTTTTACATTCGAAAGAAAATGTATGTGATCTCCCCAAAAAAGTTCAGCATTTTTTAGGTTCTGCCCCCTCAAAAAATCCTGGCTACGCCCATGGTGGTTGGTGAAGGATACCAAGACAAGGCCCCGTTTTCAATTCTGTAGTCTTCTAGTCCATATCCTTCTTTTCTATTTTTGTTTTTCATTAATTCTCTTAGAGCCAAGATTAAGAGCCACCAATCAGAAACTGAGCGGCCTCCCTTGACTAGATTATCCTTGCACATCTCGACATTTATAACTCTGCCTTTAATGATTTACTCAGCAATTCTTCCTGCTCCAGATGTGAGGCTCATTGAGACCTGTAATTCCCATGATTGCCCTTAACACCTTTTGTAAAAAGACATGAGTTTTGCAGGTTCACCTCCAGCCCTCACTTTGTCAGCTCTTTTTTTTTAATGATAGATGACGCAGCTTTTCTTAGATCTCCTTTAAAACACACACACACCACGTGCTTCCAGAGTTGTTGTTGCTGCTTTAAATAAGGACTATTAGTTCTTGGGAAACTCGCTGCAACTTATTTGCTTGAAATAATATTTCAATATCCTTCACTCCAATCATTTCAAGCAGAAGGGAACCTCTGCTACCATCTTTCAAGTAGGGCAGTGGTGTCCAGACTTTTTTCAAAGAGGGCCAGATTTGAAGAAGTGAACATGTGTGAGGGCCGACCAAAGTTGTTGACCTTTTCTTAGGATTGAAGCTGTTAACCTTGTTTAAGGATTTTATCCAAGGAAATAAACTGACGCAGGGGCCAGATTCAACTAACAGGCGGGCCAGATTAGGCCCCCAGGCCGGACTTTGGACATGCCTGAAGTAGGGCAATTGTTGTTTGCATCACACACACACACAATCACAATATCTGTATCACCACCACCCACTACCTAATAAGGTGTTCTGGGGGTTCTCCTGAACTTTGGGGCCAAAGTAGTCCATGCAGTAAAATATTGGGGTACAAGCCATTGCTCGCTCTCCCATGTAAAGACACACGTACCAAATATACACACCCACCCTACAAGGGTGTCTCCCTAAGGTGGGAAGAAGAAAAGTCCATTGGAAAGAGTGTGCAGGTTGAACATCCCAACTCACCTGTGCCTCATTTCCCCTATTTGAAGAATGACAGTAATCGTCACCTAACTTGCAGTGTTTTGGAAAATGAGGTGATGCATTGCTTTTTCCCGTGGAACTCCTTCTGTATTGTGGCCAAGGCTGAAGGCATCTTGAGAGGTTGTCATCTTTCAGGAAAAACTCAGCCCTTAGTTCTCCAACACTTTCCCTCCACTCTTTGCAAATGCTCTAAGGCTGAAGAAGAAGTGCATAAAAGGGAGCAGGACCCTGAGAGTCAATGTCTCTTCTCCCAATTGCGGAATACCTTCTCTTGAGAGATCCACCTCAAGTCAAAGCCCTTGGTATCTGCCCCCTCCTAACCATCAGTGGAGATGGTTCTTTGTGGTCAAGGCTAAACAAGAGGCAAGAGGGGCAGCAATATCATATCTCCTGCAACTCTCTACTTTCTTTCAATTTCATATATAAGTCTTTAGCTGTTGTTGTTTTAACAACTGGCCCAGATCAGGAAAGTATGGGACAGAATAGAGTGGAACCTCTGTTTTCGAACGTAATCCGTTCCAGAAGACAGTTGGACTTCCGAAACGTTCAGAAACCGAAGATCAAAGGGCAGTCGGCAAAATCTGTTGAAAATATGGAGAAACGCTCCTCAGAAGCCGTTCGACTTCCGAGGCGTGTTCGAAAACAGAAGCAATTACTTCCAGGTTTTTGGCGTTCGGGTTGCGAATTGTTCGTCGACGGAGACGTTCACGAACCTCGGTCCCGCTGTATTTTTAAATGCTTGGCAGGCACATCCTCCTCAGATGCAGCATCTTCCCAGCAACTTAGAAGCCCTGTTTTGTGAGTAACTACGACGTACGTCTGAACAAGAGCAAAGTAAAACCCAAGCAGGGATCGGCACAGGTGTGTAGCTAAATAGAGAAATGTGAGGAAGTGCGTAAAAGCCAAGTTGCCATGACTCTGTCTTTTCCTAGGCCTAAGACCCTTGTAGGAAAACTGTGCACTTTGGTTTCCAGCAGCTCTCTGTGACTTGGAACGCATCCCAGGCTCATTCCCTGTGCAGCCCCTGCCTCCTGTTCTGGTCCCCGTTCCTTCCTGCTGTCAAGCTCTTTCCGAACAGAGTTTGCTGAAAGAGAGCGTCGCCTCCCCTCGCCCTCCCCCTTGCCGCAGGCAGGCGAGCAATATGGTACAGTGAGGTCTCCAGCTTCCCTTTAGCCCCTTCTCCGCTGCTGTCAATGTCATAGGGGCCAGTGTTTAAGCATTTTCACGCTGTATTTGAAATGAGATTATAGACTGGTCCACTCAATTGACTTAATGGATTTTAAGAGAGTAGATCCTATTAATGCAGTTGGTGCCCCCAGGGCGTCTCTCCTACTGCAGACAAGATAATCTGCCATGCAAATTAAATCCTGCCTCAAGATGCAGGGTCTGCTTAATGTGATCCATTACACAGTTTACTTGTTTATATCTAATATTGTAACAGGAATAGGCTTCTGAGCAGCAGGACCCAACTGAAGAGAAGAGTAAATTACCAGGAAAATGAGCTTTTAGCGCCTCTCCCTCTCTCTCTCCCTTCTTTTCTCTTTTTCTCCCTGTCGCTTCTCTCTCTCTCTCTCTCTCTCTCTCTCTCTCTTGAAATCAGGCTCTTCTCACACAGGGAGGCAACCAGGGAAAATAAAGGAAAAGCAAATGGCTGGGTGGTTGGCTGGCTGGCTGGCATAACGGCATTAAGAGATAAAAGGTGCTAATCTAGAGGCAGTGAAGACATTAAGAGCCCCAAAGAGGCCCAATTCCTTCTTCGGCCATTCAGGAACAGAATCGTCTCTTAAAGGTGGAGAGAAAGAGATTAACCAAGAATGGCTGTCCTATCCTAGATGCATCTTGAACTACCTTCTTCCCACAAGATACCAATCGGTTGTTGTCACTGGGTGATCTTTGAGCCAGGGGTAGTCAACCTAAGGCCCGTGGGCCAAATGCGGCCCAATCACCTTCTCAATCCGGTCCACGGACGGTCCAGGAATCTGCGTGTTTTTACATGAGTAGAATGTGTGTTTTTATTTAAAACTAGCTGCCCGGCCACGCGTTGCTGTGGGGTTTTTTGCTTTTTAAATTCTGACCCCAAAGTATTCTGGAAGCTCCTGTTTTCGTTCTTCCCTGTCCCTGTAGAGTAGGGGTCAGCAAGGGGCCGGGCCGGTGGTATTGATCACTTGGGACTGTGTGTGTTCATCATGCGAAGTTGCGGCGGCCATTTTAAGTGAGGGCACTGGCCACTTTATGGAGGCCTACTGCGGGCCTTGCTCTGGTTTTTTTACTGTAAAAGCGCAACCCCCCCAAACACCCCCTCCTCACAATTAACTGGCCCCATGCTCTACGCCATTAAAAAGAGCATTCTCCCCCACCCCAGTCCCAAAATTACGCACCCCAGCGACAAAATCCCCTCAGAGCCGGTCTTACTCACTGCGACCTCTCAGGCAGCCTTGGGCTTATTTCGCTCCCGCATTTTTTTTCTCCCCCCTCTCTTCCGCAACTGCCCTGCCTCCTGCTCTCTTTTTTCCACATTTCCACTAAGCAGTTTGTGTCAGAAAGTCCTTGGGTGCTTACAGATGGCAGTTATAAAATGGTGGAGGGTTTTCTTTTTGGCGCAGGTCTGATGACGTCAACAGGCAATCCGCCTTTCTATTGGATGCTGTTGGAGTCTTCAGTTCTGTTGCTGGTGACACGTAATGTGTGCGCCATTTTTTTGCCTTTATTCTATATTTTAGGCATGACAGGTGTGGTTTTTTAAAATTTTATTATGCTAGATCCTTCCTCAATGGTCATGTTACGCTTTGTCCTAATTTGATGCTGTTTGGTGCAGCGGTTACGGAGCAAGGTGGTGTCGTGCGCAGCACGCAATGGGAACATTTTTATATATATTGTAGTGTCGTTAATAACTTGAGGCAAGAATCAGGTACAACATCTCTTTATTTCAGAAACAGGGAAGAGCCAGCGAGGAATGGAGAAAACTGGGGTTTATATAATAACAGTCATCTAGTAGGGAGAAGATACATTTTGGCGGGAACCAATGGCACGGATTCCCTCCCGTGGAAACCAATCCGGCAGAGGATCCAAATCCTGCTCCCTGAATCAGCAAATGATTGCCGTTCCCGCTGTAACTTGTACATTCAAATAAGGTCTGTAATACAACACAATACTCTATATTAAACATCTTGACTGTGTTATTGCTTAATACACAACATATATAGATGCATCTCTGGTTTATTTGTGGAGCCTGCCCGGTGTTTTTACATGAGTAGAATGTGTGCTTTTAATTAAAATGCATCTCTGGGTTATTTGTGGGGCATAGGAATTCATTCATTATTTTCCCCAAAATATAGTCTGGCCCACCACATGGTCTGAGGGATGGTGGACTGGCCCACGGCTGAAAAAGGTTGCTGACCCCTGCTTTGAATAGTCTCAGTTATCCCCGGAGAACCGTTCTTTGCAGGATTGACACCAAGTCTTGAAATAATTACACCAGTGCCTCTATCAAATGAGCCTACACTTTAATCCACTGCAAGTGGATGGTATCAACTCCAGTTTGCACTAGGGCTGGGCGATGTATCAATATATTGTCCAAAACTGGTTTGAAGTCCATATTGTGATATCGGTTTCATAATTTTTGACCTGGTAATATATTGCGAGCTCCATCCTTATTTCAGGCATTGTGACATGTATCCTTGCATGAAGGCAGTTATCATCATCATCATCAGGGCTTTTTTTCAGCCAGAACTCAGTTCTGGCACCTCTCAGGTGGGTGCCATTGCTATTATAAGGGTGGTTTTCATAGTGAGTTTTGACACCTTTTTTCCTAGAAAAACAGCACCTATTATTATTATTATTATTATTATTATTATTATTATTATTAATTCCACTTGCTGCACCCCCTGCTTCCTTCTTCTTAATGGAGCAGCAGCGGCAATGATGTCTTTCTGCTCTCCCCCCCCCCGATTTTTTATAAGAAAGAGAGAGTCTATATATACCACAGCAAAAGCAGTACTGGCAGTTTCTCTGCGACCTCCTTGCCACCTGGAGTGGAAAATAAGTGGAGAGGGGGGCTGAACTGGTTCATTCAGTTCAGTTTTGGGACCTACCAGTGTGTGGAAACTTGAGCTTCGGTTTTTCTTCATAAGATTTAACCAAAAAAAACCACACACACACACACACACCATGGCCACCTATGAGGGTGGCAGGAGAAGCCATTCCCTACCCCAGCCCTTTGATGTTTTAAATTAAAGAATGCATACTGAGAGCGGGGGAACAGGATTTTGGCTGGAGTCCTTGCTATGGTCATTGTGGTTTTAAAAAACTGCATGAGTTGCAGAAAGCAGAGGAGAACAGAATGGGAATCCTGGAACTGCAGCTGGTATAGTGCTCCATACTTTCTTCCCATAAACAGACATCCATGCTTCCATACCCTGCAGCATTTCTCCATTGAAAATAGGGGTGTCCTGCCACACCCTCCAACACTGATCTAATGAAAATAGGGACGTCCTAAGGAAAAGCGGGACATTCCAGGATCAAATCGGAAACCGGGACGGCTTCTGTAAATCCAGGACTGTCCTTGGAAAATAGGGACACTTGGAGGGTCTGGAAGTATAACTGAGGATCCAGGCAGGGCTGGATCCTAAGTCAACAGACCCAAGGCAATCATGGAAGTTTAATGGCAATAGGAAGGAATATCAGGGTCCTCACCTGGAAGGAAGAAAGAAGGGTGGCTGCTTGAATCTGGGAAACATGGCAGCAAATCAGAGTTTGGCTCTGTGTTTCAGGAGAGCTCTGAAATAGTACTCTATTCTAGAACGAGTCCCAAAACAGAGCTGACTTGGTCTGTGTTAGTTCACAAAGCAGGCTGGCAGCCCTATCCTATGCCAGCATCCCCAGCGCCTTCAGAGGTTGGTGGAAAGGATGTTCTCCTCCTAGTCGCAAACTCTATGACTCAGCATCAATGTGTTCACACATCAGCCATAAACAGCTGCAGAGGTGTGACATATATTACACTGTTCCAGAAAGTGGACATGATGTAGATTATTGGAAACACCCAAAGCAATAAATCAATAGCAAGGGGGGAATGCACGAAATGCCGTTGCACCGGACACTGACCAGCACAGAAGCGATGCTACAGCTTTGTTCACACGTACATAAATCAAAAGATTTCAAGGAAAAAGGAGGTTAGTTAATGAAATAACGGCGAACAGGCCAGATCAATCATAGACTTGTGCAATAAAGAGAAAAGAATTAAAGCTAGGGCCAGCCCTACCATTAGGCAGAGAGAAACAGGTGGCAAATGCTCGCAGGGTGGCAGTAGCCTCTCAGTGCTCCTTCTGGACCCCCAACTATTCTCCTTTGTTGCCACATGACCTCTTCTGTGCTTTCTCATCTGGCCCGCTGTCTCAGGTGTGGTAGAATGCTATCCTGTCACCAGTTTTGCAGCAAGATTTAAGTGCAGTCCAGTTGGCTCCTGCACTTGAAACCGGGAGGAGATGTCATCTTGTCCTTTGCCTCGGGTGGCAAAACGCCTTGAGCTGCTCCTTATTAGAACATCAAATTATCTGTTAAGTGTTCCAAGGATTGGGCCAGGTAGACACAAGGATATCTATTATCACGAAACTGTTAAGTAGAAGCAACAGTTAAATAAAATGACACAATTTTTTTTCGCAAAGCACTCAAACATGAAACAGATCCATGAGAAGTGGTCTCTCACAGCAAGTTCTTTATAAGAATCACACAAGAGACATTTAGCAGAGGTCAAGTCTCTTCTTTTTTCTTTCTTTAAATAGTGCTTTCTTTTACTGAAAATCTGGAGATTTTTCAGGACTAAACGACTCGTGGCATTGCGTGCTTTGGTTTAAGAAGTGTGGATCTTTTAGCAACAGCAAATAGCAGCTGGGGGTGTGTAATCAGGATCAAGACATCGGGAAGCAGGGAGGGAGAAATGAACCCTTCCCTCTGTGGCAGTTCTGATGAAAATCACACACACCAAGCATTGGAAGGGGAAGGTGTTAAACAGGGAAGAAAATAAACAATGGAAGAGGAGCCCCAAGGCACCGACAGGCAGCTACCAACAACAGCAGTGCCTCTATACTTTTATTTGCAAGACACCTGTACAAAATAGGGCAAACTTGGATGAACTCTGCCAGTCTACTGTCTGATGGGAAAGGAGATTCAGGGGAGATTCAATCAAACCTGTCTCAAACGGTCAATAGGTGGGGGGGGAGACCCCTCAGTCTGCAGCAGCCCTCATTTTTTCACACAATTTCCGATCCAGCTAGGAAGTGTCAAGACACTGGAAACCACATTAACAAATTTTAAAATATCCCCTAAACACCTCACCAGAACCAAGAGACTGCATACAAAGCGAGCATTCATTTCAGTGAATTTCAAATTTCAAGGTCAAACGTCTAAATTTAGGAATCTCCCAAAGTTTTGTTTTCCACAATTGTTCATACTTTAGAAAGGCTGGTAGTTGCATGCCCCTGTATGGTACCTTATGGTTAGGAAACAGTTTGAGCCAGACATCTTGTTGCAGATGACTAGAAAACAAGGAAAGACCAACATTTCTCCTGGTTGTTGCCATTAATACATATAATTTCCAAAAACACTGGCATCCTTATGAACCGAACACATCCAACGGGTAGTGGCTGCAAATGTCAAAAAATTAAAAGCAGTTGTGAGATTTTTGCCTCTGGCACACTTTTAAAAATAATAATTCATGATTGCAGTAACGCCATCTTTGTCCAAGGCAGACAAAGGAAGCATCTCAAACAAGCAGAGTCCTCGTGGGCCCCATGATTTTGAGACCTCTCTCTCTTGTCTCCCAGTCTCACAACTGTGCTGGGTTCAAATCCTATACACTGTTCAAAGAACGCTGGTGGTCCTCTCCCTGCCCCCCACTCAAAGAGGCTTTCAGCGCCGGCATTGCTACATGTTGAAAGTTGATGATCTGCCCCTCCGTCCTGCGCTGTCATAACCCTTTCGTCCATTATGAAGCTCCATTGAGATGGGAGAGGTAAATTACGCTATCCATCAACAAGAGTTTGTGACAGCAGGTTTTTGCGCGGCGACCACCAAACCAGGCATCTGTCACTAACTTGCCTCCTGGTGAACCCGAGGCGCACTGTTCCCTCTTCTCCCACCCACCTCCTGCGCCCCAGCTGAGGTATGCCGGAGCTGCCACATAAGGCCGGTGTTTTGTTTTTTTTATGGGATGCCTTCTTATCAGGACCCTGAAACTATTTGAGACATGCAGGCAGACAAAAGGCCTGTCTCTCAGCCGCCAAGCAGGCTGAAGGGATCTCTTTCAGCGATCACAGATTGCTCTGTGTTCTCTTAATTGACAGACCTGGCCAACTCTGACAGCAGTGGCATGCAGCTGCTTCTGGCTACTCCTCCTTCGGCAAGGCCACCTTTCAGCGGGGAAATTGCTCTTGATTGGTGTTATCGAGGGCAGCTTTTCTTTTCCTGCACTCGAGGCCTGAAAGATGCTAACAGCTTCTCGTCGGGGACCTTTCCTCTCCTGCAGGCATCGATCTCCTTCCTCAAGACCACAGGGCGGGAAGGCCACTCCCCTTGCTGTAAATCGTTCGCACTCGATATTCAAATGCTGTCCAAAATCCCAAGGCCATTCAGGTGTCCAAGATTCTCTTCATTTTCACTCATGGGATCATAGTAATAATAATAATGAGGATGATGATTTATTACCTTATACCCTGCCCATCTGGCAGGGCCTCCTCAGCCACTCTGGGCAGCCCCCAGCAGAATATTAAAAATGCCATAATATATCAAACATTAAAAATTTCCCTAAACAGGGCTGCCTTCAGGTGTCTTCTAAAAGTCAGGTAGTTGTTTATTTCCTTGACATCTGATGGGAGGGCATTCCACAGGGCAGGCACCACCACCAAGAAGGCCCTCTGCCTGGTTCCCTGTAACTTCGCTTCTCACAGTGAGGGAACCGCCAGAAGGCCTTCGCCACTGGACCTCAGTGTCCAGGCTGAACGATGGGGGACGGAGACGCTCCTTCAGGTATACTGCGCTGAAGCCATTGAGGGTTTTAAAGGACAGCACCAACACCTTTAATTGTGCTCAGAAACGTACTGGGAGCCAATGTAGGTCTTTCAGGACTAGTGTTATGTGGTCTCGGCAGCCACTCCCATCACCTCATCCTGCTTCAAACTGCAGAAATGCCACTGTTACAGGTGCCAATTAATGCTTGTTCAGTCTTTTAGTGTGGCAACACCTACAACTTTGGAACTCCCTGCCTATTGACATATAGCTTTGTTTAAGGTATGGATAAAGTATAAAGATTTACTTGAAAGGAAAACACCCAGATGGCTATCACCTCTGGAAGCAAAAGCCCATAAAAGTGCAAGTATGGACAGACAATGGCCGGAATATAGTGACATTTTGATACAAGAAGAAGTATTTCTCTATATTCTTGTCTTCCACTGTAATATTGGTGATTGTATTTTGTTTTTGTCTCTTTTTTAACTGCCATGCCAGTAATTTACCACATTTATTTGCAGATTCAAAAGTATTTTGCTTCATTAATTTAATTTTCCACTCTATTTCCTGATTTATCAAATTGGAATATTGTACCTGGAGAGCCTTTATTTCCTTGTGGATCTGTAGATCTTTTGGTTTGCTTCTCAATTTTTTCTCCTTTAATTTGCTTCAGGAACAAATCTTTTTTCATATTCTGCTCCTTTTTATTTGCCGCATTCTGTTGTATAAAGAAACCTCTCATTACTGCTTTACTTGCGTCCCAAATAACCCTTTTATCCAACCATGTAGCTAAATTAATATCAAAATAGTCCTTGAGGGTTTTTTGGGCCTGTCCAATAATTGTTTCATTTCTCAATACAGTGGTGCCCCGCTAGACGAATGCCTCGCAAGACGAAAAACTCGCTAGACGAAGGCATTCGTCTAGCGGAAGGCTGCCCCGCAAGACGAATTTGTCTATGGGGCTGCCTCGCAAGACGAAAATTTTTCGTCTTTTTTTTTCGTCTAGCGAAAGCGCGGCTGTCATTGCCGCTTCGCTAGACGAAAAACCCGCTAGACGAAAATTTTCGCAGAACGAATTTTTTTCGTCTAGCGGGGCACCACTGTAATGAGTCATTCAACCTCCATCTAAATGAACCCTGGGGAGTCAGTCTTAAGTCCAATTGTACAGCATTATGATCCAAACATGTCTTTGGACAAATTTCCGCCTTTAAAATTTTTGGTGCCTGGTCTCTTGAAATCCAAATATAGTCCAATCTGTTCCATGCCATTTTCACATCAGAAAAAAGTTGACTGTTTCCATTGGATTCTTCAACCTCCATGAATCAATCAGATCTAAGTTGTCCATCATATCAAAGAAAGTCTTTGGAAGTCTTCCATCATTGGTATATTTGGATCTTTGAGATCTATCCATCAAAGTGGAGACCACTCCATTCAAATCTCCCAGACATATCAGTTTTTAATTGATATAGTCCAATAGCATATCATCTAACTTCTTGTAAAAATCTGCTTTACCTTCATTTGGTACATAAATTCCCAAAGTCAAAAAAATTTCACCTTGCACTGTTATTTCCACCGCAACATATCTTTTTGCATGAATTAAAAATGGGCCTTCCCCATGGGTCCTGATGGCCAGAAATTTGGAAGTGTCTTTTACGGGGCAAGGACCCACCGCCCCCATAGCAGGCAGTCTAATTAAACAGCTTCCCTACCCTGTTGATCAGTTTTTGAACTTCTAATTGTGAGGACTACCTCAGAAGGGGACAGTGAAATATCCTGCAACACCAATCCCCTGGATCCCCCACCTCGAGTGGATTCCAGTACCACTTCACCGACTCTTAGTGCCCCAAAAAACACCAAGGAAAAGGCCACCGAAAATAGTCTAGCCTCATACTTGGAACAGCAGATAGACCTCAACTTAAGGCACATCCTAGCCAGTAGGTCAAAGGAGATGGGCCGCCTGGAAGGGGCTGTGGGGGGCAAAGCATGCCCCAACCCTCCAAGGCTTTGCAAACGACAAACTTCGCACACGGGTCCCTATTGAAAAAGGATTTTGAGAAAAAGGAAATTTCTGCAGATTGTATCCTGAGTGTTTTTGGGGCACGACCCTCCTGAAAAAGATGTGCCAAATATTTGAGCACTTGTGAAGTAGAAGGAGGAGACTTGACGTCGGCCGATACAGCCTGACCATTAAAAGATAAGAAATCAATCCGCGCCTTCCTATAGGACCTCAGGGTGGAAGGGGCAATGGACGTGGCTACTCCCTGCAGGACTAATTGTTGCCAAGGTTCCAGAGATGGTCCAGGAAATACTCCGGATATTCCTGCGCCTCTGGAGCCAAGGGTCCTGAACCGCTCCATCTGAAAACGGGATAGAGCATCAGCGATCTTATTAGAAATCCCGGGGATGAATCGGGCTGAAATCACGATATTATAACGAAGGCAGTGCAGGACAAAAGCCCTAAGTAAGGCCGATACCCCAGAGGAACGGGAAGACTGTTTGGCCAACACGTTCACCACCGCCTGATTGTCGGTCCAAAAACAGACTCGATGATTCCTGAACTCCTCGACCCATAAATGGACCGCTACTGCAATGGGAAAAAAACTTGAGAAAAGTTAAGTCCCATGTAATGGCCTCCCCTTGCCAGGCTGTTGGCCAGTGCATGGCACACCAACGACCCTTCCAGTACAGCCCAAAACCTAGGGAACCAGCCGCATATTGCAGCCTGTTGAGCACCCCCCCTTTCTCCTTGAAATGGCTGCTTGCTGCCAAAACAGGCTGAAGTGGGTGATTCCCTCCACATTTTTCACACACATGAGGGAATTTGTACGAGGGATGCTGACAGAACCCTTTATTGAAATCCCAGCAGCAAATCCTGCGAGGTGCTATGAATGCACCCTGCTTCAGCTTCTGTTGCTCCGGAGCCTTCTTCACGATGTGAGGGGCCACATAAGTGGACCATACATCCAGATCCCTGCAATCCTAACGGGCTGAGTGGATCTTATGAGCCCTAGTTCTAAAAAATTTTTATCATAAGTGGTTCCTGCAGCTTTCCCGGCCATGGAAAAGACCATACGCACGATGGATTGATACACAATTAAATGGAGGGCTCTCTTCGGATAAGCTGCTGCAATCACCCCTGCAAAAACTTGAAAACAATTGAGCTAACGCTCAAAAGTTTTTTCTATTTTTTGTGCATCAGCACACCTCCTGGTGGAAGATGCCATCTTCTCGTTCGTATGTACTATCCTCCGGAGGGGCAAGTTTAAATATGTCCACGTATAAGCCCTCCAAGATCCTAGACCATATTTTTGAGGAAAGGTGACATCCCGGGATGATGTCCTTAGCCTTATTGGTGGACACTTTAACCTCTGGCACTGGCACACCATCCCTATACTCCTGGGTGGCCCCATATTTGGCTCTATGAGCGTTGGCCCTTCGCTGCCACGCCCACCTAGGAAGGCCCGAGGCCTCACCTCCAAAACCCCAGTAGAGTTTCAAGGAGTCCTCAGACTCCTCGTCAGAGCTCGAGGAAGACGACCCAGTGGAAGATGAATAAAATTTGCAGTCCAGGCACTTCTAGTCTGGTTGGCGCCTCCGAAAGTAACCAGCTGGACACAGCTCTGCTTCCCTCCCCTCCCCTGCTGCGGGCTCTGCTTTCCCTACTTCCACTTCACGGCGCCCTGACCTTCCGCTCTCCCCCCTCCCTCTGCCACTGACGACATTGCAGCCAACTTTTCCCTTTCCGTCCCCGTCTCCTATCCAACCTATCCATTCTTAAGGAAATCAGCCCTGAGTGCTCACTGGAAGGACAGATCCTGAAGCTGAGGCTCCAATACTTTGGCCACCTCATGAGAAGAGAAGACTCCCTGGAAAAGACCCTGATGTTGGGAAAGATTGAGGGCACAAGGAGAAGGGGACGACAGAGGACAAGATGGTTGGACAGTGTTCTCAAAGCTACCAACATGAGTTTGACCAAACTGCGGGAGGCAGTGGAAGACAGGAGTGCCTGGCGTGCTCTGGTCCATGGGGTCACGAAAAGTTGGACACGACTAAACAACAACAATGCTTTTGATTCTGTATTTTCATTCTGCTTGCACTCGGGACTATTTATTGTCCTAGGTCCCTAATGCAACAACAGCAACAGTTCAGGACTTTCCCCAAAGCAACAACAATAGTTCAAGACTTTTTCGAAGCAGGGAAATGGTGCATTCCTATGTTAGGAAATGAAGGAAAAATTGTGGGGTTTGGCAGGGGGAGACACAAATTATGAACGAGCAGGGCATTACCACTTGGTAGGAGGAAATCTTCCCTGAGTTTTTCATTTTTCCTGCTTTAAAAGTGCTTGTGAGCACTTCCATAGTGTAGAGACGCTGTGTTGGGGCTTTTGTTTTAAACTGGAAAAGCCTCAAAAACAGTGTAGCACTTGGGAAACACAAATGGCGTCCAGCAACGCTTCTTCTGCACTCCCTCTGCTTTCCCTGTGCTTCTTGGCGTTGCAAACGCCTGCGCAGCGTGTGTGTGTGCCTTCTTGCCAGCAATAACTTCCACAAAGTCCAGCTTGTTTTAAGCAAGCAAGCTTTATTTACAAGCATAAATCACAGACCCTCCCGGACTTACGGGACACATCTCGCCCGTCTCCGGTTAAAAGTGAAACTAGAGTAAACAGAAAAACAACGGTGCGTCATATATCACATAGACATCCTGTATACAGCAGATACCCCAGATGTTGTGACATCATCTTCCCTGTGGGTGGGCCGGACTGTTGAGCTTATTAACCCTAAAAGCTCTAAACCTCTAAACCTGAGCCCGGCTCGCTTGAGATTCCATTGAGGAAAAACTTAAATGGGCTGGGAAGAAAGTCTGTGTCTGCAAATTTGGACACAAAATCTGGCGACCGCCCTGGTAATCATCGGGTCTTTACCTAACAAGAGCAGGTTGTATAACTGCTTTTCCGGGAGGCTTGCAAACCTCACCAGTATGGGATCCATGATCTCCCTTCGAGCTTCTTCATATAGAGGGCATCTGAAGAACGAGTGCTCAGGGCTTCCTATTTCCCCTAGTGGGCATACGCAGAGTCTTTGGGCGTATGGGATTTTTTTGTAGAGCCCCTCCAGCACTGGCGTGGGCAATGCCGCACTTCTGGCAAGTGTAAACGCCCTTCTTGAGTTTTTTGACAGGAGAAAGGAGAGGTAAGGTGCCGGAGCGGCTATGTATCTCTCGATTTCTCCGGTTCTGTATTCAGGGCATCTTGCGCAGTCCTGTTGTCTTTCAATATCACTGAGTCGTTGTCTGACTGTTGCTTTAGCTTGCCTTAGATCCATCCTTAAGAGGGCTTGGGGGGCAAGGCCCATATTCTGGAGAGAGTTCAGAACCGCTAGCTGCCACCCGGACTGGAACTGGTCGCAAAGGATCAGTGGTGCAATCCCTTGGGGTTTCTGATTTAGAGCCAGCCATTTATATATTGATGTTAGGCATATTAAAGCCTCCACTCTCGTCATTCCCGTTTCGAGTCTGATCCATGCGTTGGATATGCATTTGGGGACGTGTAGGAGGGCTCTGAGAAATTTAGATTGTACACACTCCAAGGGAGAGGAGGAGGAGGAGGACGGGCCTAGAAAGGTTCCATAGAGGAGCTGAGCCAGCGCTTTAGCCTTAAATAGCTTAAGGGCCGCCGGAACGAAGAAGCCCCCCTGTGTTCTGTAGAATTTGAGAATCCAGTTTGCGGATTTTTCTGCTGAGCTTCCAATAGAAATTATGTGCATTTTATTTGCTCCTGTGGCCTGTACTGCCATTCCGAGGTATTTGTAGTTGGAAACTTGCTCTAATCTATGTCCTTGCAGTTTTTTCCTATGTAAAACAATATAATCAAGGTGATCACCTATGATGGCATTTTAAATAATGATAATAATGATGATAATAATAATAATGCAAAAGTAAAATCAAACTAAAGTATAAGGCAGTTGACAATGGAATAAAAGCAGCAGTAAAAGCTAGTGGTGCACATCAGCTCCACAAAGCCCGATGCTACTATGCTGTTCCTGTACCAAATAGTTTCATATGTCTCTATATTTCTCTAGGTTCATGGGCTTTGCCTGTAAATTTCGTCCACTTTGGCCCCAAGGGGGAGAGTTAGGGTTTGTAGATTCCTTGTCAGAATGAATAGAGATCACAGAGCTTTGTTTTGTACAAAGCAGCTCAGGACCCAAAATACAGATAGAAACAGAGAGAGCACTCAGAAACAGATTGGAATTTTCAAAAACACAGAGATACAAAGTGAAACCTGTTTCAAAAGACTGTGTCTAAAAAGACCTACCCTTGGAAGAAATCTTAGCTGCCTGCCAAAAGATGAGCAGGGCCAGACAAACATCTTTGGATAGGGCAGTCCATTTTCTTGGCACTGTAAAGAATCTCTCCTTGGTGTCTATTCACTATACTTTCACCAATGGGTGGGAGATACTGAGCAGCCTCTTAGGAGATCCTAAAGTTTGGCCAGTTTCATACGTAAGGAGACAATTACTCAGATATTCCGATCCTGGATCGTTTAGGGCAGAGGTGGAGAACCTCCAACCTACAGGCCAAATTTGGCCCAGGAGGGGTCCCAAATTGACCCACCATGGTTTGTTCCCCCCCCCCGATGAACCAAACCACTACCTACCTGATAACATATTTGTACTGAAGTTGTTGGATGGATTTCAATAAGCAGGAGAGGATATATAAAACTTAATTTATCTCCCCAGTCTCAGTTGAGTGTGGTTTAGAACTCTACTGATTTAAAATATTGCCATCCTTTTGCAGAGTAAAATAGAAGCTTGAGACTAGGCTGCTTAGCCTTAAATATGCTTATCAAGACTGCCCTAGCAGTCTGAGTTTCCCCTCTTTCTCTCCTACAAAAATAATCAGGCAACAAGCTCTGTAGTAAGTAGAAGAAAATGCTATGCTTACTCACATTTAAGTCTTGCCAGGATTCAGAAAGGTACAGTGAAGAATGAATACAAGGCAGGCTGTGACATTAATTCTTACTTTCTACATTCTAAAATGTGCTAAGAGCAAACTATATGCCCATCTCCACCAGCAGGCAAATGAAAAAGAGAGTGATCTGAGGCAAGGAGGAAATATACTAAGGATTTAAATCTTTTGTCTAAGTTTCCCGCTACAGAATTAAAGGGAAATGATATCACAGAGTTCTCTCTAGGCACTCAGCTCTCTTCATAAACTTGTACAGTAAACATAAATTGGCATTTTGGCTGCAGATTTTTCCTACAGATGTGGCTTCAAAGGAACAGTCAGAAGCTTAAAGTGAGCTCCTGGTTGCTCCCCGTTTGTTGGAGCAAAGCACAATCTCGCCATTCATCAGCTGATGGGAGCAGGAAGCAATTTCCATTGAAACCGCAGCTACAGTGGAGCAAAAAACCCTCCATTTTAGCAGTGTTTTTGATGGGAACAGCTTCCTGCTCCTGGAGGAATCCTCTTTGGAGGTGCACTGGAATCCCATTAGGAACGATAAGTCAAGGAAGCCAACAGAAGGCAGAGACACAGCCTATGATAGGTGCAGATGACTAATTATATCCCAACCACCATCCTTCTTCCTGTTGAGTTGTGTAGTGACTATGAAGAAGGAATCTGAGAGCCAATGCCACACCTTAGGCTGGTTGTAAGTAAGAAGGCAAGCAGATGGGGGTTGGCTGAGGGCAGACTGAAGTTGGGGGGGTGCCCCATTCACTCTATTGGGCCAGCCCCTAATGCTTCACTGATTAAGTAACCATCCAGGCCCCAAGGGTGATGAGTGCCAATTGAGAAGATTCCTTGTTTGCATTGTGTGCAGCTCTGAAAGAATCGAAAGCCGCTTGCGTGGAGAATGGACTGGCGCAGGCAGTTTCAGAGCTAGTCCTGTTTTGCTGTGCAAACAGGTAGCATATTGGGTTTTTAAAAAAAAGCAATATATGGTCTCCTTCAACATGCAATATGCTGTCTCTTTCAACATGCGCACATAGGTTATTAAATCAGCTCTGATCCAGAGAAGTATCAATTACTGCAACTAAACGTTATATGCAAGCTTGTTTACTGCAAAGCAGCGTGGGTCGGAGGCACCTTGGCAGGGGAATGGCTACTCCTGAAACCCAGGGGTGTCGCTGGGGAGGGGCGGTGGGGGCGGTACGCCCCCAGTGACAGGGTAACAAGCGGCGGGTGGGGGTGACAAGCGGCGGCCCCTCACGCCACTCCCACGCGCCGCTGCTCCTTCCGTCACCCCGGGAGCAGCAGCACACGGACGGGGTGCTTTCCGCCGCTTTTTTCGGCGGGGGGGGCGACCAGCAAGGGGGGATGTCAAACGTGCCTCCACAGAAATTGGCCGTCCTCCCGACCTTACAGGGTTCCAGATGCATTGTCTGTGAAGTCGACATGTCTGGAACCCTGCAAATGATTTCCAGTGGGTGGAGAGAGCATAGAGCAGGGGTCAGCAATCTTTTTCAGCTGTGGGCCGGTCCACTGTCCCTCAGACCATGTGGTGGGCCAGACTATATTTTGGGGAAAAAATGAACAAATTCCTATGCCCCACAAATAACCCAGAGATGCATTTTAAAGAAAAGGACACATTCTACTCATGTAAAAACATGCCAATTCCCGGACCGTCCACAGGCCAGATTGAGAAGGCCCACGGGCCGCATCCGGCCCACGGGCCTTAGGTTGCCTACTGGCATAGAGCTACCCCTCCCTTATCTGTTCTGAGATCTCCCTCCCAGCACTGCTTCTCAGCAAAAGGAGCAAGCAACCAGGCTTTTAATTCATATGCCTACGTGTTATATTTAGTTAGCACCTGATTATTCCCAATGGGAAGGAAGGATCCAGTGAAGGCTGAGCCCAGGGATGGGGGTGAGGGCAAGCGAAGGTGGGAGGGCAGCTCAGCTGTAGTAGAGCTGCACAAAGTTGGTCTGTTTGGCTGCCTTTGTGTCACTCTTGTATTTACTGGAGGCAGCAGCAGTTTGTTCTGTTCTTTCAGCTACTGTATGGGACCCGATCAGGGTGCAGATGGAGCTACAAAGCAGCCCTTGTTGTCCGTAATCTGAGTCACATGTCAGACTCTTTATTTGCTGTCAGTGGATTTATTAAAGTCTACAGTTTCAGACCCTCAAACCTTGCCTATTGTGTCCCATGGCCCCACAGATTCTCCTAGGGAGCGCTCACAATTATCAGCTCTCTCACACGAGCACAGAAGCACACTCGGGGGAGGAAGGGCTAACTCCCGCAAGCCCGGGGGGATGCATTTCATAAATTTCGGCAAGCAAGGCCAAAGGAGATGGTGTGCACACAGGGGAAGGCCATTTAGGGAGAAGGGGCAGTCTCCTTAATGCAAGGAATATGCTGCATTTGGATGGCAGGGGCTTTTGGGGGCCACGATTCAACACAAAGGACACAGACTTGTGTAAAACAAGGCCATTAAGACTTGGAATGCAAAGTCATATACAGAGGTACCTCCGTTCCGGAAGTCCGTTCTTAAACAGAAACCGTTCTTAAACTGAGGCGCGCTTTCCCTAACAAGTACTCTCGCCGCCGGTGCCCTTCCGCCGTTCGGCTTCCGTTCTTGTACTGAGGTAAAATTCGCAAACCGGGACACTACTTCCAGTTTGTAAACTGAATCGTTCGGAAACAGGACCGTTCTTAAACTGAGGTACCACTGTATAGAATTTGTGGAAAGAATTCCTCACAATCTGCTATTTGGACTGTTTCCTAAGCTGGCCCTGTTGAGCCCTGCTCTACTGTTTGGACCAAACACTAAACTACTTGACACACACACAGACACACACAAACACAAACCTGTCTCTGCTGTGAATTGTGTTAAGCGCTCCAAACTCTAATTGGCATTCTATTTTACAACTGCACACCTTCCAAGTGCCCCTATTTTCCAGGGACAGCCCCAGTTTTACAGAAGCTGTCATGGTTTCTGATATGATCCCAGAGAGACCCCGCTTCTCCTTGGAACTTCCCTATTTTCACCGGAGAAAAGTCGTAAGAAAGCGCATCTCATCTAGATTAACTTCCATCAAAAAGGAAAGAAGCTGTGTTACTGCCATTGCTAATGCGTTGTCATCATGGAGTAGAACACCCCTATTTTCATCAGAGAAATGTTGGAGGGTATGTTCTTAGGGTTTTTTTTTATCTTTTCCTCAGACACAGATCAGTCAGCCTTTCATACTGATGGCACCTTCAAATAAAAGACGATCCTCTGGCAGACCATCAAATAGAGAACTGTTCTCTTTTAGGTAGGAAAAATGGACCCTCTAGAATGTCACGCTCAGTTGTTGCTCCTGTATCTTAAACTGTTTTTCAACCACTGTTCCGCGGCACACTAGTTGCCGCGAGATTTGCCTGGTGTGCCGTGGGAAAAATTCCTTTATATATAGTCAATATAGGCACAGAGTTAAATTTTTTAACATTTTCTAATGGTGGTGTGCCTCGTGATTTTTTTCATGAAACAAGTGTGCCTTTGCCCAAAAAAGGTTGAAAAACACTGTCTTAAACTATCGTTTTTTATTCCCAATCACTGCAAAGGTTTGAGACACAAAGCAATTACAGCTCCCTGGGATGCCCCCCCCAAACCAGAAGATGATTAGGGTTGCCATATTTCAAAAAGTAAAAACCAATACACCCCCCTCTCTCTTTTGGCGTAAGATCCAAAACGGGCATCAATTCCGTCTTTGAAATCCCATTAATGTCTGGATGTATGGCAGCACTACAGATGATGCTATCTAGGAACCCATGGCCTACACCTGCTAAAATAATATTATTATAGACTGAAATAGACACCTGTCAATGCACAGGGCAGGGGCTCATTTATTCATTGCCTTTACAGCCAGAAGAGGTGGCAAGTTTTATATATATTTTTATGCTATATTGTTTTCATGGGAGATGGGGTTTTAACTCGGGTGGGTGTTGTTTTATTTGGGGGTGGGGTTGCTCTAAATTGTTTTTAAATACGATATGTTAATTTGGATTTTTGTATTTGCATTTGTTATATGTCAATTTGGGATTTTGTATTTGTTGGCGGGGTGTGTGCTGGTCCCGAGGGTAATGCAAGAGGCAAGGTCCAAGTCCGGTCCGAAGTCCAAGGAGTCAACAAGGGGTGAGTCCGAAGAAGTCAAGGCAGGGTGCAAGGCAGGAATCCAGGCAGGGACAGGAACACAGGCAGGATCTGGCAAGCAGCAATGTTGCTCCCGCAACCTGGGGCAGGATCTGACCGCCCTTTTATCTCCGCCGAGGTAATGGCCGGTCCCGATCCCCCGATGACTTACCACCCTGCCTCGCCTGAAGGCGAGCTCTCCTCCTGCGAGTACTCAGGTCCCTCCTTCTCTCAGCCCTTAGTCTCTGCAGCTCAGGAGACGCCGGAGGGTTACTAGACCCAGGGGCCGCCTCAGCCTCTGATGGCCCAGCTGATGGCAATGAGGTATCCTCAGCACCCGGAGGCAGGACAGGCTCAGGCCCCTGACTCGGCCCAGCTGGTGCTTGTTGCACGGGAACCTCTTCAGGATCAGGCCCCAGACTAGGTTCAGCTGATGGCTGCAGCAGAGGATCCGATGCGGACTGAGCCTCCTGTTCTGAGTCTGAGCCTGAGTTCCAGGCCATCACTGGGAGACTGTTGGGGGCTTTTGCTGGGGAGGGTATTTTTCATTAGTTTATATACATTAGTATTGTTTGTCGTTTTAATTATTTTTATTATGTATGTTGTGCTTTTATATGGTAACTTTCTGTTGTGAACAGCCCTGAGACTTATGGGTATACAACAGTTTACTAGTAGTAGTAGTAGTAATAATAATAATAATAAATAATAATAATATCTGAGGAAACTGAGTCTCTTTAAACCAAAATGTTGTTTATGATCTCTCAGTCCAAAATCTTTAATTTTTTTAAAACTTTAAAGAAGCAGTTTTGAGCTTAGATGGCTAGAAGTAGACCATATTGGATCATAGTAATATCAGCTTTCTCAAAACATTATTGACAGTTGAATCGGAGGTATTTTTCTGTTTGTGCTGCTAAGATGCTTTCATGCCTATAAACAATGAAAACGTGAGGAACTGGTAGGAAAATTTCTGGCTATGGCCAAAATTATTATTTCAAAAAAATAAAAATTAAATTAAATAAAAAAGGGAACTTTTGGGGAAGGCAAAGCTAATGCAAGCACATTTTAATGAGTTTTGGTACTCTTTTTTGATTGTCAAAACAGGATGAATACTGAAAAATATATTATCACTTCCCCACCCCAATAATGGTAAGCTGCATATCTTTTGTGATTGTCATACACAAGATTAGTTTTGGGGATCCAGTGCTTTTTTCGGGGGGGGGGACACGCAGTGGTGCACATACCCCTAAACATTTTGTGAATCTTTGTACTTCTGTCCATTTACTGTATTTATTTTTCCCAATTTGAACAATAAAATTGTGGTTTTCTTGAGTCAAAATGAGAGTACCCCTAAACATATATTTTGTGAATCTTTGTACGTTTGTCCATTTACTGTATTTATTTTTCCCAATTTGAACTATAAAATTGTGGTTTTCTTGAGTCAAAATGAGAGTACCCCTAAACATATATTTTGTGAATCTTTGTACGTTTGTCCATTTACTGTATTTATTTTTCCCAATTTGAACTATAAAATTGTGGTTTTCTTGAGTCAAAATGAGAGTACCCCTAAACATATATATATATTTTTAAAAAGCACTGGTGATATCCAACATGCTCAGAGCAGACAAAGTCTGTTGATTTCAGTGAATCTACTCTGCAGCTTGGATATTGCCTTTAGTATTTAGATATTATTCTGTTTAAAATTTAACTAACTGTAATAAACAAAACAAGAAAAGGACAAGCCCTTTTGGAGGCAGTAAGGATGGCCCCGTGCTCCTCATGGCCACGGGCACTAAAACTATAGACAGACTCGATTCAGCTAAGAAGCAGTGCTGACAAGAGAAGATGCAGTGATGTGGATGGTACCAGGTCCAAGTACTGCCCATGGCAGACGAACTTCTGAAGAAGTGTGCATGCACACGAAAGCTCATACCAAGAACAAACTCAGATGGTCTCTAAGGTGCTACTGGAAAGAATTTTCTATTTTGTTTCGCGGTAACAAAGTTTGCCATAGTTCAGGCAGGTATGTAGTTCCTCTTCTAATCTCTGAGATTCCCACGAGATCCGAATTCTAGAATACTAGGCATTAGAGGCAAAAAAAAAAAAAAAAAAGGTTGTGAAATGTGCATATGTTCCTAAATCTGACATTGACTGGCTGGAGGGATCACAAGGGTACGCAATGGTTGTGACTACAGCCATGTAACTTTTCCCAATTCAGGCCCCAACCCACCGTTAGGAGTGAAAATGGAAACCCCACACTCAGGGCTGATCTACATTCCTGCTT
Organism: Lacerta viridis; assembly: GCA_900245905.1. Taxonomy (NCBI): domain Eukaryota; kingdom Metazoa; phylum Chordata; class Lepidosauria; order Squamata; family Lacertidae; genus Lacerta; species Lacerta viridis. The sequence goes on from OFHU01000635.1 coordinate 24,107, forward strand.
CCCCGCCACTTTCATACCCTCCAACATATCTCTGATGCAAATTAAGGACGCCCTATTCCATCTTGATGACGACGATAAAGAAAGATGATGATTTTAATAATTATACCCTGCCCATCTGACTGGGTTGGCAGTTTCCAGCATAAATAAAAACAGAATAAAACAATAAACATTAAAAAAAAAAAAACAACTTCCCTATACTAGCTGCCTTCAGATGTCTTCTAAAGGTTGCATAGTTGCTTATCTCCTTGGTTAGGGGGTCGCCTAACTCCACACCCTCCCAACTTTTCTCCAAGAAAAATAGGGGTGAAAATTCTGGGATCAAATCAGAAACCGCGATGGCTTCTGTAAATCTAGGGCTGTGTCTAAAAAAATAGGGGTGCTTGAAGGGTCTGTGTCTCCTCATGATCTTAAATGTGGAGACATGGAGGTTCAGCAAAATTCTGACTCAATGGAAAGTGGGTCTCCAAAGCAGTCAACACCAAATCACCCCGCTACGCAAAGCACCGAAGCAAGGTCTGAACCAAATCTTGTCTTCCATGGACACCCCTGTTTTTAACATACCATTAAACATAACCATATTTTATACTGTCATTGTGAACTATAGCCCGTATAACAATATTTTTAGGTGTGAATTGCTCATGGCCAATAGTTCTTAACATTGTTCCATTTGTGATCCAAAATATATTGGACTTTTTAAAAAAATCATTTTGGCTGGGAGGGCACCTTTAAATAATGTTTTAGATATAGAGTTTAATATCTGGATGTCTTGTACTGTACAATTTATTATTATGTGATTAAGGCTTGGAGTTCTTGTGCTATTTTTGTCTTTGCTCCGAAACTTGGTGATTCAACCTCCTTGATTTAAGACCTGCTTTCCCCCACCTCATGCCTTTTTATAACTTCTTCAAGAGATATAGATCAATTTGAACATGTCATGTAGTCACACAACGTTTTGTTTTGAACGGGCTTCGTTTCCTCCTGCACTTTTGCAGGAAAAGTACTTACCGCAAGTGGGGGGTGTTTAGGTAATGTAAGTTCTTACCGTCATTGGAGCTTTTTGGAGAAACACAACAGTTTCAAGGTTTTAACTATTGAGATGCCATCTTGGTGTTAATCCTTGTCATATTGGACCGCTATCTATAATTTTATTCTGTGTAAGTAGATCAGCATCTCTTTATGATTAAATTACATGCCAAAACAGGGGAAAGACTGGCATCTATGCTCAGAGGTCGGGAATAACAGCGCTTCAATGAATTTTTGGATCTCTTGTTTACTATTCCTCCAAAGCATTTTCAAAACACATTTCCCCCATCAATGAATTCTGGGTACTGTAGTTTCTCAAGGGATTCTAGAAATAGTAACTCTGTGACGGCTAAACTGCAGTGCCCAGAATTCTTTGAGGGGGGAAATGCGTTTCAAATGTGCTTTACAGGAATATTCTATGTCCACAGCTTCATCCATTTAGCTTTTCATGGTAAAAGTAGCAAAGAGGGGGTAGGGACATCAAACATTAAAAACTTCCCTATACAGAGCTACCTTCAGATGTCTTCTAAAGGTTGTATAGTTACTCATCTCCTTGACATCTGACGGGAGGGAGCTTCACAGGGTGGGTGCCACTACCAATAAGGCCCTCTGCCTGGTTCCCTGTAACTTTACTTCTTCACCAGAAGACCCTCGGAGCTGGATATCAGTGTCCAGGCTGAACATTGGAGGTGGAGATGCTCCTTCAGGTATACTGGGACAGGGCTGTTTAGAGCTTTAAAGGTCAGCACCAACACTTCGAACTGTGCTCGGAAATACTGGGAGCCCATGTAGAACTTTTAGGTGTTATGTGGTCCCGGCGGCCGCTCCCAGTCACCAGTCTAGCTGCCGCATTCTGGGTCAGTTGTAGTTTCCGAGTCACCTTCAAAGGTAGCCCCGTGTAGAGTGCATTGCAGTAGTCCAAGCAGGAGATAGCCAGAGCATGTACCACTCTGGCAAGACAAGGTGCAGGCAGGTAGGGTCTCAGCCTGCATACCTGCTTCCCTGAACACAGCATTGACCTGCGTCTCCATGGATAGCTGTGAGTCTAAAATGACTCCCAGGCTGCACATTTAGTCCTTTAGGGACACAGTTACCCCATTCAGGACCAGGGAGTCCCCTACCCAACCCCTGTCCCCCTAGGAAATATCATTACTTTGCAGGTGATAATGTCAACATATTTGCCTTCCTTCTCTATATTGTGGCTCAAGATTGAGGCAGGGACCTGGCTCAGCTTATATCTGTCCAGCAATTATTTAAACCTTAGAAATAATAAAACAGCTACCTGTCTGATGCCGTAAGATATAACCAGACTGGACAAGAGAGCAGACCTGGTCTCCTATATGTGCCATATGTATTTTCCCCATCCTGCGCTAGGCAAGAGTTCCTCTTGAAAGGAGCTGTTTTAGCTCCTCTGAGAGTGAACATGCATGCTTCATGCCTTCCTTTGGTCGCACGTTTGGGTGCTTGAGAGCTCAGTGGAGCTGGACTTATTTTGCAAGCAAACACTCTGTGGTGTTTGCACACACAACACTGCTGCGTATTTTCCTTTGCCCAGTCAAGTGAGAAAGCGCTGAGCAAAAACAAAGGTTATGGTGCTCCCTGCTGGCCAATTACCTTTTTCAAACCCAGGTGGTCAATCCAGCTTTCTGGCCTCCTCACCTTCTTAAAAGCCTTTGTTTGAATGTTCCAGGCGGCAGACACGCTGATCCGCTGCCCTTCAAAAGGACAAAGCAGGCCTAAAGTCCTTGATGCTTCAAAGCATCGCCAAATTTGCTCCTATTTTGAATCTTTGCTGGTTCAAAAAACTGGAGGTGAAGTAGAATCATAGCATCGTGGAGTTAGAAGGGACCCTGAGGATCATCTAGGCCAGGGTCTCCAAAACTCAGATCTCCGCTTGTTTTTGGACTACAACTCCCATCATCCCTGAAAGCTGGTCCTGCTAGCTAGGGATCATCGGAGCTGTAGTCCAACAAGGAGCTAAAGATGCAAGCATGGGAAAACCTGATCTAGCACAACACCCTGCAATGCAGGAATATGCCGCTGTCCCATACGGGGATCGAACCTGCAACCTTGGTATTATCAGCACCACGTTCTAACCAACTGAACTATCCAGTGGTCCATCTGAGCTATCATCCTTTCCATTTTCCTCCTATTCCTCACTCCTGTTTCCTGTCGGAGATGTTTCAGCAAAGCTTGCCCGCCTTTCAGCTCATCATTGTGACTGACTTCCAACAGCAGCTTGATGTGCAGGCATCATTGGGTGATAATGCGTGTCCCCCTGTTGCGAACAGCTTCTCCGCCTGATGTTCTGCGCATCAAACCGATGACAAAAGCAGGGCAGGAGAGTTTCCAATAAGTTATCTGGCAACCAAAACTTCCTCTCCGGAAAGTCCAGGCGTTGCCTGAAAAGCACTGTCCCTTCAGCCTCCACGTTAGGGCATGCTAAAACTAGTTCTTCATCACTCGTTTAACGTCGAAAGTGTCCCTGCCATTTGTCCAATGGCAGGGTACCAAAGCCATTGCTTCATTCTTCAGCAGTGGAAAGGGACTTCAGCTAGGTGAATGTGGCAGAAGGGACAGGTTGATGATGCCAGTTGTGTGGGACTGGTGAAGATTGACATTGGGGAATAGGGAGCTGCCTGATATTCTACCAGACCGTTGGTCCATCTAGCTCAGTATTATCTGCAGGGGGTTCAGGCAGGGCACATTCCCAGTCATACCTGGAAATACCAGCCATTGAACCAGGAACTCTCTGCAAATAAAGAAAGTTCTCTACAAGGGAGAAGCAAGATAGAGCAAAGGAGGCAATGACAGGTACATGAGGCAGGAAGAAGAAGAAGATGATGATGAGTTTGGATTTGATATCCCGCTTTATCACTACCCTAAGGAGTCTCAAAGCGGCTAACATTCTCCTTTCCCTTCCTCCCCCACAACAAACACTCTGTGAGGTGAGTGGGGCTGAGAGACTTCAAAGAAGTGTGACTAGCCCAAGGTTACGCGGCAGGCGGCAGACCCTCCAAAGGTGTCTATTTTCCAGGGAAAGATTTACAGAAGATGTCCCGGTCTCTGATGTGATCCTGGAAAGTCCTGCTTTTCCTTAGGACACCCCTATTTTCATCGGAGAAATGCTGGAGGGTATGGAAACATGGGTGGCTGTTCTGGGAAGAAGGCAAGGAGCACTGTGCTCTGCTGATATTCCATTAAATTGAATTAGAATTATTTCAGCTGAAGGGTCTCAAACAAACACACACACCCCAGCAAGAGCTTATGGGCCGCCTGGCATACTCCTGGGTGGAGAGGGAAAGGCAGGAGAAAACCACAGAGGCTCACCACCTTTCCGTTACCACATATACCAGCGACATATTCAATATTCAGGGCTTCGTTTTGTTGGCCGCCAAATATCGCACAATTTTTTTTTATCGCCGTTTGTTTAAATTGTATCAATAATCTGCCAAGTTTTAATGGGAGCTTTCTATGAATAGGCAACAAGCCATGAAATGTGGTGTTTTCATCATGAACGACCCAGGAAATTAGTGTTGCCCTTGATTTATATGGTGCACTGGCAAGTTCCTCGAGGTAAACGTGACATGACGTGGCTCCATGATCGTTCCCTCTGATTCTTTTGTCATCTGTGGGTGGAAGGTATAACAGGCCGCAGACACTCGCTCTTGCCTCCCATGGGTGGAAAGGATGGGAAATGGCGAGGCCAGAGCGAGTGGAGAACTTCCATGCCTCAGAATGGGACTCGCGCAAAGTACTTCTAATAATGTTTGTTTCTTTGCTAAATTTGTATATTGTCCTTCGTCTGAAGATCTCAGAGCAGTTCACAGCATAAAAATGCAATTTTTTTTAAAAAAAAAACAATAAATAATAAAAAGAAGAAGAAAAACAAATAAAACCAATAGCCCACCTCCCACAAACACGTTGAAATGGGCATTTCTCCGATGAAAATAAGGACGTCCTATTCCATAATATGGCTAATAATAATTTTATTATTTATACCACACCTATCTGACGGGGTGGCTTCCAACATATATAAAAGCACAAGAAAACATTATACATTAAAAGCACTTCCCTATGCAGGACTGCCTTCAGGTGTCTTCTAAAGGTTGTAGAGTTACTTATTTCCTTGGCTCGGGGGTCGCATAACTCCATACCCTTCCAACTTTTCTCCAATGAAAATAGGGGTGTCCTACCATACCCTAAGGACGCGGGTGGCGCTGTGGGTTAAACCACTGAGCCTAGGGCTTGCCGATCAGAAGGTTGCCGGTTCGAATCCCCGCATCGGGGTGAGCTCCCGTTGCTCGGTCCCTGCTCCTGCCAACCTAGCAGTTCGAAAGCACGTCAAAGTGCAAGTAGATAAATAGGTACCGCTCCGGCGGGAAGGTAAACGCGTTTCCGTGCGCTGCTCTGGTTCGCCAGAAGCGGCTTAGTCATGCTGGCCACATGACTCCCTCGGCCAATAAATAGATGAGTGCCGCAACCCCAGAGTCGTCCACAACTGGACCTAATGGTCAGGGGTCCCTTTACTTTTACCTTACCCCCCAACATTTCTCCTGCATGGCCTCTACTGAGCCTATGGGCAGGGGATGAAGACAGGCGAAAATCTTGGGCAGACTGGATGGCAGCAAAACTCCGAGATGAGTCAAGCCTACCATATCCTACCACCCCCCATAGCTATGCTGTTGCTTCTCATTCTGACACACACACACACACCCTTGCTCTTTTGGGCACTGCCAGACCTGCCATTAATATGTCTTCTTTTTTTTAAGGAAAAAATTAACTCATATAGATCCTAGTGCTTGCCTTTCTATGAAGGCTGCCAAGTGCTACAGTAGCATGGGTTGTAATAATTGCTCAGCGGGCAGCTTGGCCCTTGCGATGAGATTCCCTGCTCTCTTGCACACACTCAAACACGTACACCCCTCTCTGACTTTCCCCCTCTCCTCCCCCCCGGGCTTCCTGCTAGGCCGTGTACACATCTCCCCAGGTAGCAGCTGGGCTCTTCCGCCTCTCCTTTTGTGATACTGCCACTAAATGAGGTGATTCCCCCCCCACCTCAACTCCACCCCGAGCTCCTCTGCCTGGTTTGCCCACCCTTCCGCTCTCAACGTTTGCCCCTTAAAGGTTCGGGTTTTGTCTTTCGTTTGCCCCTCTGTCCCCAACCAAGTCAGATTTTTTACACCAAACTAAAAATTGGAGTACAGGGAAGAAAGAAAGAAAGAAAGAAAGAAAGAAAGAAAGAAAGAAAGAAAGAAAGAAAGAAAGAAAGAAAGAAAGAAAGCGAGCCCAAGGGGCTCCCGCCCAGCCATTCCAATCAGGTCAGTGTTTCTTTCCCAATTAGGATGGATGCAATGCACATTATTAAAAATAGGTCTGTGGCCCCATCTGTGTTGATTATTGTCCTCTGTTTCCGTCCTCTGGCCAACTCTGTTAATTAATAAAGAAACTGTCAGGGAAGGGAAGGGGGGGGCGGGCAGGGGACTTCCCTGACTGGAGCCTCCTGTTTAGAGAGTTCAAGAGAGAAATTGGACACTTGAATCTCCCTGTCATCCCCCATTGTGTGCAGCTCTCCTAATGATGTTGGGCTGGAAGTCAGCTCCCCGCACCAGCCCCGACTGCCTCTTTCATTCAATTACTCACTTTGGATTGGGGGGCAGGAAGAAGAAGAAGAAGAAGAAGAAGAAGAAGAAGAAGAAGAAGAAGAAGAAGAAGAAGATTCTTGTGGTGGAGCCTAGCCAGCACTGCTGCATCCCCAAGACCCGCTGGAAACAGCTACCAAAACAAATAATAGCATTACGGGATTCGAGTGTGCTCAGTAATCAGTCGGAGGAGTGAGGGGATCGAGATATCGTTGTGAGGGGTGAAACTTGCCTTCATTGGCCTGGGACTCATTTGTGTTCCATGCGACGCACCTAATGCTGTTGCTCCGTAACCTCCAACATTTCCCTGATGAAAATAGGGACGTCCTAAGGAAAAGCAGGACATTCCGGGATCAAATCCGAAACGGGGACAGCTTCTGTAAATTTGGGGCTGTCCCTGAAAAATAGGGACACTCGGAGGGTCTGTTGCTCCTGCTTCTTGGCCTTTCGGCGCCACTTTGTTAAAAGGGGAACAAAAATCTTTCTCTGTATTCACGAGATATCTATACAGACAGATATAGATGTACATACACGCTTCTGATGGTGCTCTGGCCCATGAACACCAAAACTAGAAAACGTGTGTGGCGCACACTCCTCCAAGAACCTGTGTGGGTGGCAATACCAGACTCCTGCATACCTGAAAGAGTATCTCTACCCCCATCGTTCAGCCCAGACACTGAGGTCCAGCTCCGAGGGCCCTCTGGTGGTTCCCTCCCTGCGAGAAGTGAAGTTACAGGGAACCAGGCAGAGGGCCTTCTTGGTAGTGGCGCCCACCCTGTGGAATTCCCTCCCATCAGATGTCAAGGAATAAGTAACTGTACAACCTTTAGAAGACATCTGAAGGCAGCCCTATATAGGGAAGTTTTTAATGTTTGATGTCTTACTGTGTTTTAATTTGTTGGAAGCTGCCCAGAGTGGCTGGGGCAACCCAGTCAGATGGGTGGCATATGAAGAATAAATTGTATTATTATTATTATTATTATTATTATTATTATTATGTATTCAAAAGTACTTCAGACACAATTCCCGCTATACCCCCACCAACTAAATGCTGAGAGTGCCAATGGCAGGGCTGTCATACATCCAGGATTTGCCCATCAAAAATGGCATCCATAAAAATGTCAAAGGAAACCTGGGCATATGACAGCCCATATCAAAAGTGTTGTTGATTTTTGCGAATTTAAAAAAAAAAAAAAAAAACCACCGAAAACTTCTCTCTCTCTCTCTCTCTCTCTCTCTTGGAGATTTTGCCAAAAAGTTCAACAGCTTTTGGCAACCCTAGCCAATGGAGGTGGAGATGGAGAGAGAAATCATGGAGGCATACAAAACAGGAAGCGTGGTATTAATGACTTGCTTCCATTACCTCTTACATACGCTAGATTAGGGGTAGCCAAGTTGGTGCTGTCTTAGTGTTGTGGTCTGCAATTCTCATCATCTCTGACCACTGGCTGCATTGACTGGGCCCGATGGGAGTAGAGAGTCCAAAACATCTGGTGGGCACAATATTGGCTGCCCCCCCCCACATGTTCTGGTAAGCACAAAGATGCAAAAATTCTAGATGCCCTAATTCCTGTGCCTTAGAATAGATGGTCACAGAACCAACCAGAGAGGAAATGACCCCAGACTTAATCCTAAATGGTGGCCAGGATCTGGTGTGAGATGTAAGAACTGGGAAGATTCCCTGTGAAGAAAAGCTACCATATTTTTTCGTGTATAAGACACCCCCATGTATAAGACGACCCCGATTTTTTTTAACCCAAAATTAAGAAATTAAGTTGTTTAGCTTTTGGGGGGGTGTCGGGGTAGCCGGCGCTTAATGAGCGCCAGCTATGGGCAGCCTGCGGACGGGACGGCCGGTAATTCCGGAGCCTGCTCCCACCACGCCGTGAAGAAAGGTATCCGCTGGCTGGAATCTGAGGGTTGAATCTGTGAGTTCGAGTTGAGTTTGCCTCGTGAGTGTCTGCAAGCGTCTGTCTGGTCCAAAAAAGGTTCCGGAGAGGAAAACCAATCTAAATGGTGGCCAAAACTAAACGGCCAAATAAAAGACTATGAAATAAAAATGAAATAAAAACAACTGAGACTGCAGTCTGATGGAAAAAGCCTACCGCCGCCCCGCGTGGTTGGTTTTGGTTTCGCTTTCCTTGCCACGCAACATGGATCTTCCGTGGGCTTGCCTCGCGCTTTCTCCACACCACAGACGGGGAGCAGCTGGTATTTATTAGGAGAACAATCAACGTCACAACAAGTACAATAACCAATAGCAGTTCTGTTACTGGGCTAACTTTCGGCGGGAAGAAGACTCACGACCGTTAGTATATTTAAAATTGGAGCCTCTTCTTACCCGCAGAGGGATCTAGGCAGTAAATCGCCTGCTAGACCCCGTTATTACTTTTCCTTCCAAAGCGGAAGGACACAGTAAAATAAATACAAATAACCATAAACAAACATAAATAACTACAGGTGTCAACGCACCTGCAAAACATATTCCCACAGGGGGGTGGGGGTTTCACTTCTGCCAATTGGTCACCTGCCTGCCCACCACTGCTGATTGCTTGCCAGAGCCACTGCCGATCGCACACCTCACCGCAGCCGCCAACTATCTGCCCACTCACCGCCACCAACAGCCCACCCACCCCCCACTTGCTACAGCCGCCAATCGCCTGCTTCGCCACAGCCGCCAATCACCTGCCCAATTGCCACAGCCAATTGCCAGCAGGCCTTGCCGCAGCCACCAATCAGCCGCCCAATCTCCTGCTTGCTGCTGCCATTAATCGCACGTTCCCCCTCTGCATTCACTGTCCATGTATAAGACGAGACCCAATTTTTGCCTAATTTCTTTGAGCAGAAAGCATCCTGTTATACACAGAAAAATATGGTATTTAGTTTAGTGGAGGGAGTAACGAGTGGTGTTGACCTTTTTTTAGGGTTGAACTTGTTGAGATTTTTTTAAAGATTGAAGGTGAGTTTTTTTTTAGGATTTTGCCCCAGGAAATAAACTGCCATGGGGGCCAGATTAAACTGACCGACGGGCCAGATTAAGCCCCCGAAACAGACTTTGGACATGCCTGAAGTAAGGGGAGACGCAAGCCAGATATATAAAATTCTGCACGCTGTTGAGTTTCTCTCCCTCTCTCATAATACTAAGCCTTGCGGCTCATCCTATGAAGTTGAATGTTGGTCTGTTCAGGACAGGCAAAAGGAAATATTTCACGCAGTGGATTTCATGGATATAAAGTGGGAATTATACAGGTTCAAGAAAGCTATCCATGGATAATAGTCAAGGTAAAGAGATAAGAGCCATGCTGGATGAAACCAAGGACCCACCTAATCCAGAACTGAGTTCTTGCAGTTTCCAACCAGATTCTTACTCTTTTCATATTTTTATTTGCACCCCCGCCTTTCCCCCTGACTGGACTCAGCCAGGTACCAATGCAAAGCCCGCAAGCAACAGTAGCTATCCCCACTTGGGGATTTCCAGCAACTGGTCTTCAGAGGCGTATTGTTTCCACCAATGGAGGCAGAACACAGCCACCAACGCTGGCCTCGCCCTCCATGAATTTGGCACATTGTCTGCTGAAGCCATCACCGCCTCCTTTGGGCTCCACAGGGCTCATCCACGATTCCGTTTGCCCCACTGCTTTCCCCCATTGCAAATTTGTGCTTTAGCGCTAAACTGGAACAAAGGGCAGTTTGGTTTTCCATGATTGCCGTTGGTTCCGATTTAGTGCTAAAGAGAGAGCTGTCTTGGGGTAAGCAGTGGGGCAAAGGCAAAACTGCCCTGAACCCATGCCGAGAAAGCAACCTAGAGCAGCAGAAAACCACTCGGGTCCATGCTTTTTTAGGTGTGGGGAAAGGCAGGTGTATGGACAAGCCCATAGTTTAACTGTGTGGTGTGTGATGGAATGCTCTGGTCACAAGACAGAGAATCCATCGAGGAAGGGTTTTAAATATTGTTTGCATGCTGCCTGAGGGGAAAATTACACCGATGTAGGATTAACGAATAAGGGATGTGGGTGGCGCTGTGGTCTAAACCACTGAGCCTAGGGCTTGCTGATCAGAAGGTCGGCGGTTCGAATCCCCGTGACGGGGTGAGCTCCCATTGCTCGGTCCCTGCTCCTGCCAACCTAGCAGTTTGAAAGCACGTCAAAGTGCAAGTAGATAAATAGGTACCGCTCCGGCGGGAAGGTAAACAGCGTTTCCGTGCGCTGCTCTGGTTCACCAGAAGCGGCTTAGTCATGCTGGCCACATGACCCGGAAGCTGTCTGTGGACAAACGCTGGCTCCCTCAGCCTATAGAGCGAGATGAGCGCCGCAACCCCAGAGTCGTCCACGACTGGACTTAACAGGGGTCCCTTTACCTTTACGTAGGATTTATGAGCTAGTGGAGGGATGCCTTTGTGGGCGTCTCTTTGGTTTGGGTGAGGTTGAGGAAGAAGTGGGGGAGCCTGATACAAGAGTCACCCGAGTAGGAGCCCTGGTCTCAGCTATACAGCTGCAAATACAGTGGTACCTCGGGTTAAGAACTTAATTTGTTCTGGAGGTCCGTTCTTAACCTGAAACTGTTCTTAACCTGAGGTACCACTTTAGCTAATGGGGCCTCCTGCTGCCGCCGCGCGATTTCTGTTCTCATCCTGAAGCAAAGTTCTTAACCTGAGGTGCTATTTCTAGGTTAGCGGAGTCCATAACCTGAAGCGTTTAACCTGAAGCGTTTGTAACCCGAGGTACCACTGTAAAACATTTTGAATGTGTTGTGAAGTGCAATATGCAATTCTGACACTTGATGGCAACTACGAGTTATAGCAAATTGAATACATTTTTCAAAATGATTTAAGGAAAAAAGGCATTTTCACATTTTTAACGTGTGTGTGGATTCCACCCCTGACCGCAAAGCACCAGAGGGCCCTGCTCCCCTTGCATCCAGTGCTGTCGAGAGGAACACACGGAAAAGCAGAGCAGTGCATGTGCCGGGAGAGGGTCACAACCTCCTCCATTCTTCTCCGGAGGGGGCTTGGATAATGAAGGAGAAAGCAGCGAAGCTGAGGGCTAATTTGTCGTGGCATTTCCTGGCCTCTCTTCTGCCAATGAAGCTCCGTTTCATCTTTTAGCCTTATCAATGCTGTGGTCATGAGGCTTTCCGCTTGCAAGCCTCGGGCCTCATCCGCCCACCCCGCCCCCCACAACCTATCTACACCTACCCTGGTCTTTGATGGTAATGGAAAGGTTGCTGGTGTCATTAATCCACTGAGAGGAACAAATCAAAACTATAACCGCGCATTTAAACGCAAGAGATGGTGGCATTCTGAGGCTACATAACATCTGTCACACTTTGGCAGGGACTTTCAGAGCCTCCAAGTGCTCCTATTTTCCAGGGACATCCCTGATTTAGAGGAGCCATCCCAGTTTCTGATTTGATCCCGGAATGTCCGGCTTTTCCTTAGGATGTCCCTATTTCCATTGGAGAAATGCTGGAGGGTATGGAATTATCCGAGCCCCGAGCTGTCTGAAGGCAATCCTGCATAGAGAAGTTTAAAAAAAAAATGTTTAATGTTTTTATATATGTTGGAAACTGCCCAGAGTAGCTGGGGCAACCCAGTAAGATGTGTGGGGTATAAATCGTAAAATTATGGAACGGGATGTCCCTATTTTTATCAGAGAAATGTTGGAGGGTATGGAGTTTGCATATCTTGTTTCGGGTTTTTTCTTCTTCTCTTCCTCACACTTTTTGCTGAAATTCAGAGGGTTCCTGTGCCATCCCCCCATTTTTGGGGTCACGTCCATTGACTTTCCTGGATCCTGGATCTTCGGCATGTGTGCCCTGCCTCTGGCCCACATCCATTTTCACATCTTAAGGATGCACTTCCGCAGTGCTGGGATGGAGCAGAAAATGCAGAAGGAGCAGCGCATTTGCAGAAGACAGTGTGGCATAGTGGTTATGAGTTCTGAACAAGGAAGGATCTGGGAGACCAGGCTTCAATTCCCCACTCAGCCCTGAATCTCATTGGGTGACCTTGGGCTAATCACTTACTCTCAGCCTAACCTATCTCGCAAAGTTGTTCTGGAGGTGAAACTATGTACATCACTTTGAGCTCCTTGGAGAAGAAGGTGGGATATAAACACAATCAGTGAATAAAGCTGCTGCATCAGGATGGAACTACACGTTTGCAAATCCATGTTTACCTGGGACTCAGCTACATTAGTAAAAAAAGAAAAGAAAAAAGTGTTTTAAATGCGTTATAATACAGTGGCACCAGGTGGCGCTATAGAGTTTGATGCGTCGGCAATGTGATTTCCCATTATGAGCTTTACAACGTGTTTTCCTGAAGTGTTTTTTTTATGTGTATAGATCCAGCCCTGGTATCCCTAGGATGGAGGTGCAGGTGAGATCTGGAAGCAGGATTCGCCATAACTGATGGGGCAATCTTCCACTGTGCATATTAAAAGGCAGTATCAATGTTCCTCAGTAGCATTTCCAACAACACAAGAGACGACTCTACACATAGACATCACCAGATGGGCAGCATCGAAAGGAGGAGACTCTTGAGAGTCCCATGGACTGCAAGAAGATCAAACTTATCCATCCTTAAAGAAATCAGCCCTGAGTGCTCACTGGAAGGGCAGATCCTGAAGTTGAGGCTCCAGTACTTTGGCCACCTCATGAGAAGAGAAGACTCCCTGGAAAAGACCCTGATGTTGGGAAAGATGGAGGGCACAAGGAGAAGGGGACGACAGAGGATGAGATGGTTGGACAGTGTTCTCGAAGCGACTGGCATGAGTTTGGCCAAACTGCGGGAGGCAGTGGAGGATAGGGGTGCCTGGCGTGCTCTGGTCCATGGGGTCACGAAGAGTCGGACACGACTGAACGACTGAACAACAAAATCAATGTTCAGCTAAGCAAATGCGGTTTGGAGATAGCCACTGATCAAAGATAGCCACGCTTGCCTTCTCCTCTGGTGTCGACACAATGTGTTCATCAATTTATTCATTGGGATCCAGACACTGTTCCTCAAAAAATGGCAGCCTTCCAGTGCTTTCCCCTGTTGTTCTCCATTCCTGTGCCCCATGCTTCCAGTATGATATTTCAGGTGTGAACTGGCACAACGCCTGTGGCTCCTGCATTTTGCAGCATTAGTTGCCCTCCGGCCTCCTTGCCATGCCCTTCCCTGTCCACCCTCTTTGCTTTGCCCATTAGATATGATGTGGACGATAATGTGATTAGGCTCTCCCACAGTTTTTGTTTAACCAATTAGCAGCTCCGCAAGGCTACTTTGAAGATCAGGGAAGTGGGAGAAGACGTTGAACTCTTTCTTCCCATGACATTTCCTCCATCTGAATCCTCCCCCCCTTTCCCCCCCTCACTGAAATTCTGATTAGCTCCAATTATTTCGCCTCCTTTTTTTTGGAGTTTGGATGGTGTTGTTGGTGTTTCCAGAGCTTGATTTTTTTGGGGCGTTTTATTCTGTTTTCCACTTTCAATGGCTTAATGCCACGTGAAGCGGCCTATTAGTTTGTTTAATCATAATAAGGAGAGGAGGAAGAAGTAGCCTTGCAGAGGGTTGATTTCTGTTGCTTCCACATATTGCTTCCAGGTAACAACAAAAGGTATAGAAGTGCATGATCTGATCTGTAGCTACTTTGCATCACCACTGACCATTCATAGAATCATAGAGTTGGAAGGGATCCCGAGGGTCATCTAGTCCAACCCCCTGCAACGCAGGAATCTCAGCTAAAGCATCCATGACAAAGGGCCATCCAAACTTTGCTTAAAAACCTCCAAGGAAGACCGTTCCACTGTAACTCCCATCAGTCCCAGACGGCACAATCCGGAGGTTCCCGGGTTGGGAAAGGTTACTGCAAAGTGCTATGCAATAATAATAATAATAATAATAATAATAATAATAATAATAATAATAACAACAACAATCTGGCTAGATTAATGTAATTTAATAATTTGAACCCTCGTCCTTTCTGCTTTCACCAGCTTCCAGTTCATTTCCAAACCCAATGCAAAGTGTATGTTTCAACCTATAATGTGTTTTTCAACCTATAAGGCCCTGTCTGGCTTGGGATTGCAGCACCTCTCTTTCTGCAGTGAGGAGGCAGCAAATGGTAGGAGGATAGATCTGTGGGGCCCTGCAGCCCCAACCCAAAGTCTGCCTGCTGTCTTCAGGGGCAATAGAGGATGCTCTATGAATCGTCCCGGGGGGGGGGGCAAGTTGTTAGACTGACCCCCAGGTAGGGACGAAGCTTGCGTGCCCTCCTGGCTACTCGAGTCCAGGGGCACATTAGTAATATGTGATTGTTCCCCAGCTTGAAGAACAACACACACAAGCCGTGAAGGCTAAAACTACTTTATTGCAGTTAAAATGCAGAATATGTTTCTGCTTGCCAGCTCATGATTTCAGAGCTGTCCATAATAGCATCCAGCATCTCTCGAGCCAGAACCGAAAGTAAGGTACAATAGTACAGTACAAAAA
Organism: Lacerta viridis; assembly: GCA_900245905.1. Classification (NCBI taxonomy): domain Eukaryota; kingdom Metazoa; phylum Chordata; class Lepidosauria; order Squamata; family Lacertidae; genus Lacerta; species Lacerta viridis. Next base: position 39,245 of record OFHU01000635.1, read on the forward strand.
CGTCACATGTGTGAGAAAGCTGGTAGGACTGGTAGCTTTCCCACAGGATAAAAACAGACACAGTCATGCTGACCTCACTGCTGCAGCTGTTGCAGCTCGGCTTGTAATAATATCACAACACTCCTGTCACCAGTGCTGAAGCGAAAATCAGGCAGTTTCCATGCACAGAACTTTCAAGGGGTGGGAGGCACCATCTTCCCGTATTGTAGGCTTGTTGGAATCTTAAAAATATCGCATAGGGAACCGTACAGTGGACACTTGGGTTGTGAACGTGATCTGTGCGGGAGGCACGTTCGCAACCTGCGCCGCTGCGTCTGTGCACGCACGTGACGCAATTCGGTGCTTCTGCGCAAAGCGCCGGAAGTAACCCGTTCCGGTACTTCCAGGTTTGGCGCATTCGTATCCTGAAAATGCGCAACCTGCAGCGAGCACAACCCAAGGTATGACTGTACACGTAATCCTCCAAAACAAGGATGTGTTAAATTTCAGTAATATGTTTAATGATTGTGTGGGCTGGTGGCATGCAGAGGAGTGGTGGGAGCCTTCAGCTGGGGAACCCCCAAGGGAAGAAGGCTCAGAGCCAGGGGATTGGTGGTGGGATGAGTGGTCAGAGGGAGAAGAGGAAACAGACTGGAAGGAGGAGGTGTCAGAAGCTGAAGAGGGAACAGGGTTTAGTGAGCAGGAAGAGACTGTGGCAGAGAGCAGTCCAGAATCAGAGGCTAAGACGAAGCAGGCCGCTGAAGAAGCTAAGGGCTTGTGATTCCACATGGCAAACCCTAAAAACAAAATCTCCCAAAGGTTGTGATAAGTGCAATCAATATAGCACTCCTATTTGTCAAGGGCATTTGTCAAAAGCTTCTTTGGGCATCTAATTTGGGGGGGGGGATTTTCTCTCAGGCTACAGCTTCATTAAGCTTTAAAAAAAATCTGCTCAGATGCCTATTCTCCCATTTTTTTTCCTGGTGACCATTGGTGAACACAGGGCCGTCTTAGAGGGATCGGCCGCCGTGGCACAGCGATCCCTTGGCACCCCCGGCGTGCCGCCTCTCCGCCCGCCTCCCTACCGCGCTGGCTGCCCCTTGGGAGGAGGGTGGGCAAGCGGGGGATGAGGGGCGTGGCGCTGGAGGCGAGGGCGGCTGGCTTTCAGCCCCCCCCCCCCGTGGGGGTGGGGCGGGTTGGGGAGGGGGCGCTCGGTATGCCGGCGGGCTCGCGGGGGTGCCCCTGTGGGGCACGGCGCCCTGGCGCGGCGCACCACCAGCCCCTATGGACGAGACGGCCCTGGGTGAACACAAGGTAGGATTGGCAATTGACTTAAATTATACCACATCCCTCCACTCTTTACAGCCCCAGAGCAACCAAATGGGAACTGTATGGTCTGTTTGTACACGATACGGCTTGGCATCGGGTCTTAAAGCAACATCCTTGTGTCTTCGAACACGTATTCCATTCATCCCGCTGTTTTCTGCCTTCCCATTCTGACAGCTGCTCCCCTAAATGATGAGACTTCAGGTTATGACCTCATATCATATACACAATGAGCACAAGCCGCTTCTCTTTGTCACTTCCATGTATGTCAAAGCATCCGAGACAGTGGAGGGTACCCCCTGGGCTGTGTAAAACAATTTCTGCTTTATACAGGTCCGAAGGGTTCTGGAATCCTTGGTATTAACACCTGAAACTATTTTGAAATTAACAATTCTTCCACAAATAAATTCACTCTCGAATTCAGGCTGGGTCAGGGCCTTTATAAAATATGGGGAAATAGCTTTCTATTGCCATGGTTATTTCTTGCACCTCCTGGGTGTGATGCACAATAACAAAATGTCCTATCGTTGAATATTTCCTGCGCTGTGCTCCTCTGGCTGGGCAAAGCTCTCTGGTGTTAGGAACTTTCCCCACATACTGTACACCCTAAAAGCATGGCCCATTTTGCTGCAGGATTTTGGCACAGGGGTGTGAGTGATAACCATATTTTGCCACATTTCGAAGAGCAAAAAAAAAGAGGATGTGTGGGTTGACGTCTACTTTTAATGATGGATTGGTAGGACGACTCTTGTTTTATATACCCATGAAAAGGAGGATGCGTCCTGGGAAAAGAGGACATATGGCAACCCAGCGGCAGCCCACCCTTAAGGCAAAGTGATGCAACTGCCTCGGGCGTCAGCACCCACAGAGGCAACAGATCCAGCCTCCAAGGAATGCATCACCTGCTGCTTTGATGGCAGCAAGATCTGCAGAAAAGCTCCTTGGAAGCCAGATCTTCCACCTCCCCTGCAGGTCCCCCCCCCACACCATATCTACAGGTGAAACTCGAAAAATTAGAATATCATGGAAAGGTTCATTTCTTGCAGTAATTCAGCTTAAAAGGTGAAACTAATATATGAGATAAACTCATGACATGCAAAGTTACAGGTGGGTAGCCGTGTTGGTCTGCCATAGTCGAAACAAAATAGAAAATTCTTTTCAGTAGCACCTTAGAGACTAACTGTGTTTGTTTTTTTTTTTGGTATGAGCTTTCGTGTGCATGCACACTTCTTCAGATACACTGAAACAGATTCAGTGTATCTGTTTCAGTGTATCTGAAGAAGTGTGCATGCACACGAAAGCTCATACCAAAAACAAACACAGTTGGTCTCTAAGGTGCTACTGAAAAGAATTTTCTATTTTGTTTCGATCATGACATGCAAAGCGAGATATGTCAAGCCTTTATTTGTTATAATTGTGATGATTATGGCGTACAGCTGATGAGAACCCCAAATTAACAATCTCAACTTTGGGGTTTTCATCAGCTGTACGCCATAATCATCACAATTATAACAAATAAAGGCTTGACATATCTCGCTTTGCATGTCATGAGTCTATCTCATATATTAAACTCCAGTAGCTAATGAAAACAATTACTTACATAAATGGACTTTTCCATGATATTCTAATTTTTTGAGTTTCGCCTGGTGCATAGGAGAAGACTACTGCTGGTCTCCTCCCACCCCTTATTTTCTGGGGTGGGCGGGCTGTTTTTGAACTAGTTCCTGACCTTTGCAGTGATTATAGAGTGTGAGGAGTGACTCTGAGGAAGTAACAGATGAAAGGCAGGTTTAAAAATAGAGTGATAGGGGGAGAACAAGGGGGAAAGAGAGTCCTGAGCTAAGAGCCAGACACTTTAGGATAGGGGAAGCTGAAACCCCACTCCTGACCATTATCTGTTTCATGGGCCTGGAGTCGGCTTCACCTGCTGAACAGCAGCCTGAAGGAGCAGAAGGCGAAGGGACTCCACCTGCTGCTGAGCGGCCTTCTTGCTCCTGATGGGAACCAGCTGGCTCCAGCTTTCTTAAGCAGGGTTCCCAGCCTCAGTCAGTTGCTGGAAACAACATTCCTGGCCAGACCTTGCTGCTTCTTGTGACCTTGGACCCTCGGCTTTCTTCACACACACACACACACACACACACACAAACACAAACCCCAGATCGTCTGGCTACGTGAACTGAGATATTCCTGACCTTGTATACGGACTCTGACTCCAGGCAAGTACCTGGCTTTTCCCTCCCTGCCATTGCTGGCAGCACAGGACTATGACAATCTGAAGCGGCTGAATGCCTGCAGGGGCTTGGTCTTTTGTTAGGTCAGCCTTTCTCAACCTTGGGTCCCCAGATGTTGTTGGACTACAACTCCCATCATCCCTGACCACTAGTCTTGCTTGCTAGGGTTGATGGGAGTTGTAGGCCAAGAACATCTGGGGACCCAAGGTTGAGAACCACTGTATTAGGTGATCTTTGGGATGGGTTTACCCCAGGGCCGGATTTAGGTTTGATGAGGCCCTAAGCTACTGAAGGTAATGGGGCCCTTTATATGTCCGGCTGTCCTTTGTCAACAACAAATTGTCGCTGTTTTTTTGTGTTGAATACAGTCATGCCTCGGGTTACGGCTGCTTCAGGTTGTGTTTTTTTCATCTTAAGAACGCAGAAAACCTGGAAGTGTTTACTTTCTGGTTTTGGAGCATGCGCAGAAGCGTTCTGCGCACTTTGTGCATGCGCAAAAGTGCCGCTCTGGTTGGGGACATTTTGGGGTGCAAACAGCACCCCGGAACGGATTGTGTCCGCAAACAGAGGTACCACTGTATATGCTATATGGTAATTTATGGACCTAATAGGGATCAAAATCCATTTGCACATGTTGCCATGCAGAATGGCCATGCAGAATGTAGGCACCCTATATATATGAGCAAACCAGATATTTTAGGGAGCAGGCGGGGCCCATGACTTACATCATAGGAGCCTACGCAACACAAAACACTGTTGCTGTATGCAGGATTTATTTTATTTTATCTTATTTTGGAAATGTACATTTTTTTCCTTTAAATTTTTTGGTGGCCAGCATGACAAAGCCGCTTCTGGCGAACCAGAGCAGCGCACGGAAACGCTGTTTACCTTCCCGCCAGAGCGGTACCTATTTATCTACTTGCACTTTGACATGCTTTCGATCTGCTAGGTTGGCAGGAGCAGGGACCGAGCAACGGTGAGACTCTACATTGGGGCTAAAATATCTCCCCAGCGCTGTTACTCTCCCCTAAAATGCGTGTGTTTTGTTTCTATGACTGACCTACTATGGGGAAACGGGCAAGAGGTCCTTCTGCTTTCCCTATATTTCATTTGGGATAGGGAGAACGGCATGCATTAATTGTGACAGGTTGCGGAAAGTGGGAGGGAAATAATTTTGATGGATGGTGGATGCAGAGAACGACAGAAGACTGGGGACAGGTGGGCATTGGAGCATGTGACTGCTTCATGACGAGGTGACACACAAGTCAGCAACAGGAAGGAGAAGGTGAGTCTTGCATTTATTAGTAAACATGCACAGGACTGGCCTTTTCAGCAAGTTGCCTCTGCTTAAAATGTTAATTACATCTTTAGAATTTACAAGCAGAACAGAGCAAGTCTGGTGTCCTGATAGCTGGATATCCGTTTTGTTAGTTTTACCTTTCGTTCAGGTTGCGCAAGATAGCTTCAAAGAAGGCTTGCAATAGTTATAGAAACCGAATTCAAAAACTGAAAACATTCATCCCTCTAAGAGCGAACTGAGGTGGTTGGATGTGCACTAGATTGGTGGCAGAAAGCATCCACTTAAAAGGTTGTAGTTTCTATAAATTTAAGGAGCGACTCTAGGTATGCGGAAACATGCAAGTTCATAAATTTAAAGAAAAATGTTTTTTTAACCCCCAAAACAGATGGGCGGGGATCTGCAACTTCCATAAGGTATGGACTGTTGAGGGAAAGGGAAGGAAGGAAGGAGAAATTTGAGGTCTGGAGTAGAAGAAAGAATTGGCCTGCTCAGCCCTCTAACACATTTCACCTGAGAACCACGTGGTCTTTGGTGTCTCCTTGGGCAGGAAGGGAACCTGTGCTGGACAAGGTCAAATCCAAACATGAGTGGGGCCAAGGGTGCACATGCAAACCATTCACACAATAGATACTTCATGCACTCTCCATTCATGAACATCCACACAGTCCACCCCAGTCACAGACCCTCACTCAAACTATTTGTAATAACCATTATCCTCACTCAAAACTGGAAATAGAGATGGTGGTGGTTATTCATCTCCAGGCCTTGACTGTTCAGAGGTTGTGGGCAGCCATTGCAGTGCAAAAAAGTGGGGAGCCTTATCTTGTGAAATGCACAGACTGACACCACACTACTTACAATTTTCAAACCATGCCCCTCCTCGAATCTGTGTGCTTAAGGAGGTGCCCAAGGCTACCTCTCATAAAAAGCAAAAGTGTGTGCTGATTTTATGTACCTGTCCACACTTCTGTTTGGCCTGCCACTTCCCCCCCCCCACCGAGAAACCTGCTCTTCAGCACCAAATGAGAGCAAACATCAGTCCGAAGAAAACCCAACTTGACGTTTTCTCCAATTCGACGGTAATCGGGATGAGCAGAAGGGTGGATGGGTCCTGTGTGTGTGTGTGTGCTTCAAGTGGTACCTTTTCCCCCGTAGTCTTTCCTAACATCTCACATCACAAAAGGTTCTCCATCCCCATCCACCCTTTGCTCCAGAGATACATTAGACCAGTGTTTTTCAACCTTTTTTGGGCAAAGGCACACTTGTTTCATGAAAAAAATCACGAGGCACACCACCATTAGAAAATGTTAAAAAAATTAACTCTGTGCCTATATTGACTATATATAAAGTAATTTTTCCATTTTTCCCACGGCACACCAGGCAACAACCAGGAACAGTGGTTGAAAAACACTGCATTAGACCAGTGGTTTGGGTCTCTAGCTGTTTCTGGACTACAACTCCCCTCATGCCTAGCTAGCAAGACCAGTGGTCGGGGATGATGGGAACTGTAGTCCGAAGACACATGGAGACTAAAGTTTGGGAAACCCTGCTCTAGGCTATGGATAAAGTGTTTTCACCAGAGGAGGAAGGAGTACCGTCTAAGTAGCATCTTGCATAAGCCATGTTTGTGCTTGGGCAATGTTCATTCATTTCAGTATTGATTTGGCACAACAGAAGTGCCCTGAAAGGAGCAGGTTGCAGCTCCTAGGAGTGTCTTTTTACTTTCCCTGAGACTTTGTACTTACATTGTTGTACATGACTACCAAGCAAAGTGGGAAAACAGCCAACATTGAGTCCATGGAACAAAGTACACATTATCTACTTCCCTGTTTGGGTGCAATCTCTGTCACCCCTCTTATCTCCATAAAGTACCATACTGGCCAATGTTCACAGTGGGGCCTCAGCCAACCATCCAGCTTTTAAAGTTTAAAAAAAAAATATTTTGGCACCCCACTCCACCCCCAGCAGCCTTTGAAAAAGCATCAGTACCAAAGAGATCTCCAGCTTCGTGGCCCTTCTCTTTCAGCAGATCTCCAGGAATTTAGGAAGAAGCTTTTGACCAACTCCTATTGTTGGGAGGGAGACAAAGGCTAAGGCTAAGGACCTCGACTTAAGCATAATAACAAGAAATGCTTTCATGCAGAAAAAACTACCACAGAAAGAAACCCCCCTCTCTGATATACACAAAAGGGGGGAGGGAAAGGGGAAAGAAATCTTTGAAAATAACTAATTAAAGTTGTTTTAGCCTCTCTCACACGCCTCCAAGGGCACCTAATCTCACAGGAGCGGTGGCATGTGGAACAATGGACCCTCGGCCCCCGACCCACCTCCCCCTTCTCGAAGCCCCCAACCTCTGTCTCAGAGTTTTTAAAACAAGAGGCCACTTTAACTTAATGAGCTCTCAGCTGACTGGAAGAAGCCTCTAATGAAGGCTGATGGTCACACATTCCCTGGCGGAATGAATGGGATCCTGCCAAACCCATAACTGTCAGAAAGTTTCATTCATAAAATCCACATGCCTGAGAGGTAGGAGGGTTGCAAGGGGGGGAGGTGGACCGTAATGGGTGGAGGTGTCTGCATGGAACCAGGCTGACCACGAAGCCAAGAAGCAGCTTGCACGCATGAGCAGCAGTGGCCAAACCCCAGGATTCCTGGACCCGAGCTCCTTGCTTCCTTTGTCTGACGGTTAATTAGGAATATCCTCCCCCAATGACGCTGGAGAGGCCGACTGTTGGGATAATCAGTGAGACTTTGGGTTGGGGGCTTCTACTTTCCCGCTGTTATGTCACCATCTCTACGAGGGCCAAAGTCTGGGTGGCGGGAGGAGGAGAGAAAAGTGTCAGAATTGTTCTGAGGAATAGGTGTGGGGACGCCGTGGGTTACCAACCGATGGTAAGAGGAAAGGGGAGGAATAGAGGCCAGTCTCTTGGGGATGCCAGAAGATGGGAGAGGAGAGGTGGGCAAGGACATGGTCATGCCCCAAAAACATGGCAGACTCAAAACGGGAGGCTTGGAGTATGCTCCAAAATGGCTCAGATGAGTATTAAGCTGTAAGTTCTCAGGGAAGAACTTTCAGCTTGCTTTTTTTGTGGTTTGGAGGAGCCAAACTCCAGCAAAAGTTAGGAGGTGGGGGTGGCGCTGTGGAAGGATTTAGCATCCACTGCTGAAGGTCGATGGTGACCTTCATTTCCTGGCCCCCATTTCTTCTCCCAAATGCTCCTAGCAGTGACATTACGCAATGATGTAGCATTGCCCTGATGGGGGTTTTTGGAAGGGGGAGGGATGCTGCCTGTTACCAACACAAATTGGCCAAAACAAATTGGTCGAAATGCTTCCTGTCTTGCTGCCTGTGAATGGGGGAGATAGATCATTTTGGTTTGGTCTCAGTTGAATATATCCACACATGCAAGACAGAAGACATTTGGCAAATGTATATATACGTAGAAAGTAGCTGAGAAACTGCATTTATGCTACTTTAAGGAAATAGTCTTTGGAATATGACAACCTGCTTCTCTCTTCCATCCCGTTTTAAATTTAATTAAAATAAGTGTTTAATTGAATGGACGTGTAAGGGGTGTGTGGGTAAAGGCAGACAACCCAACATGGGAGTAGGCAAGGCTTTTTCCAGCTGGAACTCAGTTCTGGCATATCTCATTGCCACCCTAAGAGAATGAGGTGAGTTGTGGCCCCTCTTTTTCTAGAAAAAATAGCAGTGGAAGATGAAGAGATTTATTCATTTTTACCTATTCGTGGTTTTTTGTGCTGTTGTTTTTTGAAAAGGACAAAGCAGTTTCATAACAATAACAGAATTAAAAAAAAAACACAATATAGTATGAACAACAGCATAAGAAATAATGCAGGAGAATTCTGCTCTAGATTTGTGGAGTGAAAGCAGGGGAGAACCAAGCTTATCCAAGGCAGAAAACAAACACACTGACACATTCATACTTACATCCTGAGCCAAGGAGATAACTAGAAGACATCTGAAGGCAACCCTGTATAGGTTTCTTAATGTTTCTTAATGTTTTATTATGTTTTTACATATGTTGGAAGCCATTCAGAGTGTCTGAGGCGACCCAGTCAGATGGGCAGGGTGTGATGCTGTTGTTGCTGTTGTTGAATAAGTCCCTATTTTCATCAGGAAAATGTTGGAGGGTATGCAACTATTTTGTTCAATACACACCCTCCGAGTTGCCCTATTTTCCAGGGACAGTCCTGGATTTACAGAAGCCATCCCAGTTTCTGATTTGATCCTGGAATGTCCCACTTTTCCTTAGGATGTCCTTATTCGATAAATGTTGGAGGGTATGGAATTATCGATCCCCTGAGCCATTTGAATGCAGCCCTGTATAGGGAAGTTTTTTTTAACGTTTCATGTTTTTATATATGTTGGAAGCCGCCCAGAGTGACTGGGGCAATAAATAGTAAAATTATTATTATGGAATAGAACGTCCCTATTTTCTTCAGATAAATATTTGAGGGTATTCAATAGCCATGGTCCACACCAATAAGCAGTACGTCTTAGTTGGATATTGTCACCCAAAGGAAAGCATAGAACAGAAAGCCAAAGGCAAGATAAAGGGAAATATGTTGGGCCACACCCTGTGTTTCTTTTTCATTAGGCGAATGGGAAGGAATCATGGTTTCAGCTGCGTCTTGAGAGAGTACTTGTCTGGCACAAGAGGTTTTTCATGGGGAGCAAGAGCTCTTAAACGCTCAGGAGAGACAAAGGCCTGTTTGTGCAGAGCATGCTTGGGACAAGATGTCTTGGAGCCTGCAAATGGTTTGTGAAGTCGAGTGTCTCCCAAATTGACCATAGTTTGCATAAGCAAAGCAGAGGATCATTGTGAGGCTCAGACTAGACATGTACTGTACATGCTTTCTATAGCCAGGGCTATTTTGCCTCCTGCAAATGATTCACTGCCGATTCTACGGTGAAATATCCATTTGGAAATTCAGTATCTGGTGTTTGGTGTCAATATCTGACATCCAGTGAAATTGTTATTTGGTATTTGAGGCTATTTGATGATTGACACGTGGCATTTTATTTGACACCTATTTAGCATCTGGCATGATGTGAAATTTGACAACTGTTGGCATTTGAGAGTTGACTTCTGACATTGTATATCTGACTTCATTTGATTATTTGAAGACCAATGATGTTTATAGTTGGCTTTATAGGACCAGTAACATTTATCTTTTATCATATATTAGGGTTGCGACACTTAAGAAAATGAAAATTCGGACACAAAAGTTGTTCAGCTTTTTTTTTAAGCTTATATTTTGCATCATGCATATTATTGCAATTATAAAAATACTTAATAATATTATAATATTTAAAAATGGAACTGCTTGAAATACCAGGAGATTCCAGTTCATCCTTTGCAAACTCTTTTAGTGTTTAACTGGAATTCATTACTGTGCATCATGCTTTTAGAATAAGTTGTTGAGTCTGCAATCCCTTATCGGGAGGTATAGATTGATGTTATCTATCAGTTTTGGTTTCTCTGCATTTCTCATTTTCTCAATCTTTAGTTCATTCAATTTTTGCATCAATTTGTGACTTTTAAAAAAGCTAATTTCTCCTAATATATGCTCCTCTGTATGCATTTTTGCCTAATGTGCACTTTATTAAAAGCAATTTTTAATAAGGTAATGTAGTTCTGAATATTATTTCTCCAGATATATGCATTTTTGTGCATACATGGAAGAACTGCACCACAAAATTCAGAGAACTGCAAGTGCTGAAAGAGCTATATTTTGGTTCACTTGTTCATTTGAGAAATGTGAATTAGGCAAGTTTGCATAAAAATGCAAATCAAACAAATTCCTCCCCAATCCCTGCCTGGGAATAAGTCCCACCAAATTTACATGTATAAATTCATGTTCTGTCATTAATCCTGCTGTTCTTGAAAGCAGTTCTTTCATATTACCTTCCATATTTCACCCAATATTTTAAACTTGAGGATTAAATTTTTTTAATGGGAAAACTAAAATTGGGAGCAAACATAAAATGACAGAAGTCCACGGAAAATCACTCTCCTTAAACATGTGCTCTCTTGGGCTGCCTCAGACAGATATTATCTCTTATGCCTTTAATTCTGCTCCAGTCTTCAAGTACATGGTTCAATAGAAAAAGTAACAAAATTAAGCAGCGCATATAAAACGATGACTTTCCAAGATAATGAAAGGGGTTGACAATTGTTTCTGAAACAGCCGTAGCCCAACCCAAACTAAAAGTTCCATGATATTCTGTGATGTCTCAAAACAGATGGAATAAAGTTGTGATCCTTGCACCTCTATTATGTATTTTTCTCGTCCTTACAAAACAACCCTGCTTTACACCTGGAAAGAAGTGGATTCCTCATGACCATATCGCTGGCTGGATAGGTATGTATTACCTTGGTTTTGTGAATGTTTCAACAAAACATGTGAGAAAACCTGTGTTTCAGAGATCCTTTGCCAGAAACTGGGACTTCCAAGCATCCTTAAAATGCACAGTGTTGTGGGCCCTTGTGACACACAACATTTATCGACTTTAAGGATAAATATATGTCTATATGAAGACAGGAGTGCCTGGCGTGCTCTGGTCCATGGGGTCACGAAGAGTCGGACATGACTAAACGAAACAACAACAACAACAACAACAACAACAACATGTCTATATTTTAAAATAACAATCATAATAATTTGCACCTAACCGATCCCTTCCTCCCCGTTTCCCTTCCAAAAATTCTTGAGTTAAACATTGTCAGGAGAAAAACTGCATCTCTAATAAGAGAGGCAATTCCGAGGCAGTTTAACATAAAAAGATCAGCTGGTATCGACCCATTATTTGAACAAGTGTCGTGCTATTGACAGGAAGACAAAATAAGTTAGAGTGACCATGTTTCAAAGATTCTGTACGTACACTCAATCATCGCAGCAGAAATTGAAACCGGGTATATAACAACCCAGCCATGTTTTCTATTTCCCCTGTAGATCAATGCTAACAGAAGGAGGGCCCCTGAAGATGGATGTTGCTGGAGGGGAAAGAGGGGGGAAAAGCTCAAAATGTTCAGCAGAGGGTTTCGGTGGCTTAGAGGATAAAAACTTCTAGAGCAGCAGCTGTATTAGTCTGTTACAGCAAAACAAGAAGAGTTGTTTAGATCTCAGGGCTGTCTTAAGCATATGAGGCACTGGGGTGCAAAGATCCGCCCGGTGGGCCCCCCCCCCCCGGTTGCCCAGTTCCAGGCGCGTAGGAGGGCAGACCCGGCCGGCTGCCTCAGCGTCTCACTTGGTCAGTCGCCCCCGAACTCACGACACAGAGCCGTCTGCAGTAGAAGAGCGCGCCGCAGCGCTCCAACCGACGGGCGGGCTCTTCCCCGGACTCTCGGCCTGCCGTCCCTGAGAGCCTGGCACCTGGGTGCCCTGTATCCCTAGTGCCTATGGGTAAGACGGCCCTGGTGGATCTTCTCCCCACGAGAAACATTGGGCAGCTGCCGCCACTGAGCCTAGGCCATAAAGATAAAGTGGGAAGCCAAACATTTCTGTTTTAAGTACTTGCTATAAATGGAAATGGAAAAATGCCGCAACTCATGGAACAAGAATGTAGTTATCCACTTAAGGTGAATGAACGCAGCCAGAAGCACTTTTTCCTACCCTCCCCACCAGGGAAGAAGAAACATTGGAACAAGGGGGAAATGAAGATCTGCATCAGGATCTGCTGCCCCCTTGCATCCTGCCACCTGAGGCGGTCAACTCATCTTGCTTCATGAGTGGGCCGGTTCTGGTTCCTGCTACACAGTATAGATACACACACAGCGGCAGCTCATAGCAATTCCATTTAAATATAACGATGGTTCACACTTGGCTGGCATGTGCTGCATGAACTTTCCCAAACCATTTTAAAGCCATCTAAAGAGTGTAGCCATCTAAATATCTGGTGGCAAGTTAAGTACTTTGTAAAGAACTGCTTCCTTCTTGCATGTATCATCCTGAATCTGCTGTCGATTGGATTCATTTCATAACTTTGATTTCTAGTATTATGAGGGGGAGGGGAAAAAATACAGCATCTCTCAAAATACAAGGAATCCCACCAACATACTCTTTGGACAGTTTTTTCCTCCTTTTCTCTTTTTCTCCCTTCCGGTCATTTTAGTTTCTTTTCTGCCACTTTTGGCTGCATGATATACCGGTACTTCCATTGAGCTGCGGTATCCATACAAAGTATTGCTGTACCATTGATGTATATAATGGCATTACAGCAACAGGAGACTTAAAATTGTCAATACTCAAAATGAGCTAAAGTTCTTTCAGTATAAAATTATTATCGTGTCCTTTCAGTGGATAAATTTGGTGGATTTCATTGTGGCATTAACAGTTACGAATTTTAAAGATTGTACATCGCTTTGTATGGTGATTGTTCAAAAAAGCAGCATCTTAAACAAGTAAATGACTACCTGATTTTTTGGGTTACAGGTAGGTAGCCGTGTTGGTCTGCCATAGTCAAAACAAAATAAAAAAATTCCTTCCAGTAGCACCTTAGAGACCAACTAAGTTTGTTCTTGGTATGAGCTTTCGTGTGCATGCACACTTCTTCAGATACACTGAAACAGAAGTCACCAGACCCTTATATATAGTGAGAGGTGGGGAGGGGTATTACTCAGAAGGGTGGTGGGAATGGGTGATTGGCTGATAGGTGTGGAAAACCTGTTGACGACTGTTAACGACTGCAATTGGTCTTACAGGAAAAAGCAAGGGGTGAGATGGCTAAAGATAGCTTTGTCATGTATAATGAGATAAGAATCCAATGTCTTTGTTCAGACCAGGTCTCTCCATGGTTTTAAGTTTGGTAATTAGTTGCAATTCAGCAACTTCTCTTTCCAGTCTATTTCTGAAATTCCTTTGTAGTAAGACAGCTACTTTGAGATCTTGTATAGAATGTCCTGGGAGACTGAAGTGTTCTCCTACTGGTTTCTCTGTCTTGTGATTCCTGATATCAGATTTATGTCCATTTATCCTTTGGCGTAGGGTTTGGCCTGTTTGTCCAATATAGAGAGCTGAAGGGCACTGTTGGCATTTGATGGCATACACAATGTTAGAAGATGAGCAATTAAATAGTCCTGAGATGGTATGTTTGATGTTGTTGGGGCCAGTAATGGTGTTGTCTGGGTGTATGTGGCAGCAAAGTTGGCATGAAAACAGCATGCTGAATTATATTTTCTTAAATAAAATATTTGCTGTATTTTTTCTTGTGGAAATTACATTGCAATTTTAAACCTTTTTTGTACAATCTGTATAAAATCTATCCCTATTGATTCAAAGTGGCTGAAACTGGATGCTGAAGCATTTTGGAAACTGTGTCTGAACCAGAATTGAAAAGAGCAGGGTTTTATTTTATTTTATTTTAATGCTGATGAACTTAAATCAAAACAGAATTAAAATATTTTTCCCCCATGGGGACATTTTGCTATGCGTAGCGCTAGTTTTGTCATTACGGTTGGGTCCTTTGGCAACTCTGCAGGAAGCACCTTGCTGCTAATAATGTGGCCTTGGAGTGACATCAAGTGTTCAAATGCCGCACTGCTCTTTGTTGACATTGTTGTTCGCAGTCATAAATAGTGCAGCAGGGCCAAAATCGGGAAGTGGCGATTTAAGGAACAATTTCCAAACGCAGAGACACAAATTGGCTTATACCCGTTCAGCAATAGTTCATGCTCCTGCATTAACAGAGTGTAAAACCATTCGCAAAGAGGATTGAACAAAGGCAACTAAACCAATGTGCATTCTTCCCGATTCAACTGTACTGATGGATGGCAGACATATCCTAAAGTGCTGGCGGCAAAGGGAACTGTAGGTCCCATCTTCTCTACCATACCCTCCAACATTTCTCCAATAAAAATACGGACGTACTAAGGAAAAGCAGGGCAGTATCACATCAGAAACCAGGTCCAACAAAATGTCCTGGCCAGGCTGTACTCAGTGGCGAATAAATGCATGGGGAAAGAATATTAACCCTTTGCTGGGTGGCTAAGAGTGCTTGTGTTTACAAGGCAAGTTTTTCTTGTTTCCTTAACAAGTAACCCAAATGGTGTTTTATTTTGATAGTAATTCCCTAAGTGATCTCCTTGGGTTTCTTATCTCTGTTCAGTGATTGCAAATATTGAAATGCTCCGTAGCATTTCTAAAGAAAAGATACAACATATAATTATTGGCTGTGACTGAGCTTTGCATTTCTGCTTCAGTATTTCCAATTATACAAACGGTCTGCATTTAAATTATGCAAATAGTTTGTAATGCTTTAGTTTTGGTTTTTTAATGATTCACATAGTATGACCATAGGGAAACTCTAAGTCATATTGCAATACAACTAACAAAGTACATTTCTGCGCACGTGAAGATTTTCTCTCAATTGTAGTAATAATAATAATAATATTATAACAACAACAACAACAGGCTGCCTTCATAATAATAATTTATTATTTCTACCCCGCCCATCTGACTGGGTTTCCCCAGCCACTCTGGGCAGCTTCCAACAGAACGTTAAAAACAGAATAAAGCTTCAAACATTAAAAACTTCCCTAAACAGGGCTGCCTTTCAGATGTCTTCTAAAAGTCAGATAGTTGTTTATTTCCTTGACATCTGATGGGAGGGCGTTCCACAGGGAGGGTGCCACTACCGAGAAGGCCCTCTGCCTGGTTCCCTGTAACCTCACTTCTCACAGTGAGGGAACTGCCAGAAGGCCCTCAGAGCTGGACCTCAGTGTCCGGCTGAATGATGGGGGTGGAGACGCTCCTTCAGGTATACTGGACCGAGGCCGTTTAGGGCTTTAAAGGTCAGCACCAACACTTTGAATTGTGCTCGGAAACGTACTGGGAGCCAATGTAGGTCTTTCAGGACCGGTGTTATATGGTCTCGGCAGCCGCTCCCAGTCACCAGTCTAGCTGCCGCATTCTGGATTAGTTGTAGTTTCCGGGTCACCTTCAAAGGTAGCCCCATGTAGAGCACATTGCAGTAGTCCAAGCGGGAGATAACCAGAGCATGCACCACTCTGGCGAGACAGTCAGTGGGCAGGGAGGGTCTCATCCTGTGAACCAGATGGTGCTGGTAGACAGCTGCCCTGGATGCAGAATTACCGGTAACCTGCGCCTCCATAGACAGCTGTGAGTCTAAAATGACTCGCAGGCTGCGCACCTAGTCCTTCAGGGGCACAGTTGCCCCATTCAGTAGTCCCCCACACCCACCCCCTGTCCCCCCAAAACAGTACTTCTGTTTGTCAGGATTCAACCTCAATCTGTTAGCCGCCATCCTTCAGATGTCTTCTAAAGGTTGCTTAGTTACTTATCTCCTTGGCTCAGGGGTTGCATAACTCCACACACACCAACTTTTCTCCAGGGAAAATAGGGATGGAAATAGGGACATTCTGGGATCAAATCAGGAATCGGGATGACTTCTGTGAATCTGCAACTGATCCTCGAAAATAGGGACACTTGGAGGGACACTTGCAGCTAGCGAGTGTATTTTGCAAAATTACATTTTAAAAAGTATTTTGTATTGATTTACTGGATTTATTTATTCACGTGTGCCAATCCAATTTGAACTCGCAATACTGTATATATGCTAGCAGACCACTAGGAAGGCACACATTGTCTCTGACAGAAGGAGCAAGCGAGTCTTCAAAAGTTACCAGGAAGTCTCCTATTCGGATGCGAGTGATCAGTCTGCATTTCTAAGTCTATGCGCAGTGATGCTAATCTGGACCACATCCTCCTCCTCCTCCTCCCACTTTGGGATGAAGGAGGATTCGGAGTCACGTGATTCTTTCAATATCTCTACGCGGGAGCGGGCGGAGGAGGCGCGCAGGTCGCCCGGAGGACGGACAGACCGACCTACAGGCAGGCACGCCCCTAGTGAGTGTTTCCCGAAGCTCTTTACTTTAGCTGCTTGTCGTCGTTTTGCGCCGCCTCCTGAGCATGTGCAGAGTGCATTCACCCTTCCTGCAGCGTCGGTGCCGGGGCTGTTTTGCGCTCTAGGCGAAGCTAAAAACTTGCGCGTGCGCGCATCCACCCAAACCCCCCCTCCCCTGGTAACTTAGATTTTCAAAAGCAGGGTTGGGGGGGACGGACGGAATTAAAACTTGAAGCTGCGAAGTTTATTTTAAATGGCACGAAAAAGCAGTGCCTCGATCTTAAATTGCCTTGGTCAAACGCAAAAGAAAGCTAGTTTGCCTAAAACTGCGCCCCTTGGAGGCCAGTGCTTCGCCTCTCCGAGGTCTGTTGCCTACTTGGCCTAATGATGGCACCCTAATGATGGTCTCCCCCATCCTGCCTGGGCGAAGGATGCTCAGAAGCTGCTCAGACACCCTTTCCAAATTATTACAAACACACACACACATCTCTTTGGCGGTTATTAATATTATGATAATTATTTGTGTGTGTATGCTTTTGCAACAGACGACAGAAATATCCAGCTTCTTTATGGTCCTGCTGTCCTTCATATTTGTAAATTGTCCTCTTTTAGTTCCTTTTCACGGCAGCCAGGCATGCAGAAACCTAGTTGGTGAGAACCTTTCTCTCCCCCACCCCCTGCCCCCATGACTTCACTGCCACACTAGGGAAAGTATTCCACGGCACTCTTTACAGTTCAGGACACAAAATCCTTCTTACCGTTGTGGTACCTGCACATATCTACACCTGATTTTAGTTAAACGCCATTCATTCGTTTAACTCCCCCGGTACTCCTTCCTTTCCATTGGATAGACTTGCCGCCGTGCGCCAAGACAGATCATTGCCGTTATTCCAGAACATCTGGAACGTAAATGATTACGTATGGAGCCTTTGACAGCTCTAATCACATCATCCCGATACGAGCTCAGCAAAAACAAATGCTTGAATGTGCTATTCCTACTTCTCAGTTTTGTCTCTAAAGCATTTTCATCTATAGGTTGTGGTGGTGAGCTGTGGGTTTAAGATCCTATTTCATTCTACCCAGCATTGTTTACAAAGCCCGCCCATGGCTAACTTGCAGGCGGGGATTGAGACTCCAGGGAGGAGGGGGTTCATGTAACCTTTTCCTGATGGAAATCACACACCAAGTACTATTGGTGCCCGTAGTGGGGGTGGGGTGGGGTGCTTATCAACAGGAGAATGGGAAAGGATTGTATTCCTAGAAACACGTGTATACCTGAAGGAGCATCTCCAGCCCCATCGTTCACCCCGGACACTGAGGTCCAACTCCGAGGGCCTTCTGGGAGTTCCCTCCCTGCAAGAAGTGAGGTTACAGGGAACCAGGCAGAGGGCCTTCTCGGTAGTGGCGCCTGCCCTGTGGAACGCCCTCCCATCAGATGTCAAGGAAATCAACAACTATCTGACTTCAGAAAGCAGCTCTGTTTTGGGAAGTTTTTAATGTTTGATGTTTTATCATGTTTTTAATATTCTGTTGGGAGCTGCCCAGAGTGGCTGAGGAAACCCAGCCAGATGGGCGGAGTATAAATAAATTATAATTATTACCATATTTTCCGGCGTTTAAGACGACTGGGCGTATAAGACGACCCCCAACTTTTCCAGTTAAAATATAGAGTTTGAGATATATTCGACTGCAGATTCTCCACCCGGTGTATAAGACGACCCCTGACTTTTGAGAAGATTTTCCTGGATCAAAAAGCAGTCTTATACGCCAGAATATACAGTATTATTATTGTTGTTTATTACATGCAGTGGGGCATGATCCTGATCATGACTCCTGGTGGCTTAAGAGAGAAAACCCACCTGGTATGCTATGCACTCGTGCATTGATCATGCAGAATTTGGTTCTAAGCTGAGTTGTTAACTGGAATATTCCACTTCTCCTTCACCTGAGGCCGTGTCTCAAAATCGGTAGCTTCCCCAGGGAAGAACTGCTGGGGCCTGTGATCTTTCTTGGCACTTTCAGATTGGGGGTGGGGGGGTGGGGGACTTGCATTTGCTGGGAAATGCCTGCATCCACTCAGTACAGTACAAAACCACCTGAGTGGCTCCTTGATCTGGCAGAGCAAGCACGTCTCATATTTTGGCCTACAAATTCAGCATTACGCATTGGAGCTCGGTCTGTTTGCACTTTGAAATTCTCCCTGTGTGTGTGTGTGTGTGCTTTCTCTTCCCCAGGACCCACTCCTCAAAGGAAATGCAGCCGGAGAGAATAATCCAAGATAGTTTGTCAGTCTTCATCCAGAATCATATCCCGGGTGCTGACTTGAGGTATGTTGTATCTCACTTTGGGTCTAGGACAGCCATACAGAAGTGCGCCATGTTTTCCATGCGAAATCACGGTGTGGGTTTTCACTAGCATTGTGTCACAACTGGGCTGGCACCTGCAAGCCTTTGTGTCCCTGGGACCCCTATGGTGATATTTCAGTTGCAAATCCAGTTTACGGGAGCCAAGTTCCTAATCTGAAACTGCACGGAGAGGCCTTCATGGTGCCTGTTGTCCAACTGTAGGGCTTCCTCCTTCTGAAACCACAAACCTTACGTAATGACTATTTTTATTTACTGTACTGGATCAAAGTCAAAACTGGCTTGCCGCAGCACTGTGGGGGCTTGAAATGTTTTGTTTTTGTAGAAACTTAGAGTGATGGCGTATATAATTTTAACAAGTTGTTATGGTTGAGTAAGCTGGATGTGTAAACAAATTAATTTATGGATGCAGCCTCCTTTTCTCCTTTCCTTTCCCCCTTCTCTCTGGATGCTTTTCAAACAGGGTCTTATGCACAGCATTACAATGTCGTCATGACATAATGGTCCTCCTACTTCCATAGGTACTCCTCAGTCTTTATTTAGCTGTACTCATACAGATGAAACACAAAAAATTAGAATATCGTGGAAAAGTCCATTTATGTAAGCAATTGTTTTCATTAGCTACTGGAGTTTAATATATGAGATAGACTCATGACATGCAAAGCGAGATATGTCAAGCCTTTGTTATAATTGTGATGATTATGGCGTACAGCTGATGAAAACCCCAAAGTTGAGATTGTTAATTTGGGGTTCTCATCAGCTGTACGCCATAATCATCACAATTATAACAAATAAAGGCTTGACATATCTCGCTTTGCATGTCATGAGTCTATCTCATATATTAGTTTCACCTTTTAAGTTGAATTACTGAAAGAAATGAACCTTTCCACGATATTCTAATTTTTCGAGTTTCACCTGTAGATGTCAGATGATAGCGTCATTAATGGTGAATGTAAAATTCAATTAATAATTAGTTAATATGCCTACGGTAGAAAAACAGTTGCATAATTGTTACATAGCTCATGGGAGAAGCTTAAGTGTCAAAATAATTATCCACTTCCCTCTCCATTCTTTACCGGAAAGCTTTCCTTCTGTTATAGCTTACCTGGCATTCTGGACTTCAGGAAAGGTCAGACTCTTTCCTTTAAAAAATGAAAAATCACAATTTTATAGACACGCAAATTAGGGCAAACCCAGTATTTTACATAAACGGCATAACTGTACACTTCTGAGCCAGCCTTCATGTGGAAGTAGTATCCCTCAGGTTCCATTTCTGTGAACTGTAAATAATCCTTGATGTGGATATTTTAAATAATTATATTTTATTTTTCCATTCTTGGGTCAGCAGAGCAGGGGAGCAGGCAGGAAATGGTGAAGTAATATTCTTCAGGATGAAGAGATTGTTGAAGGTGGATTTCCAGTTTTAATTTCTGGCTTTGCCTTTGACTTGGAATCAGGCTCATTGCCACGCCAACCTTCAGAGCAAGGTGAATCAAAAGATCTGTTCCTGGCTGCAGCAAAAGCTTTTCCACAGGGACTTAATAGGCTGCCCCATAGCATTAGTCAATCTTGCTTGGTATTGTCTGTGCCAGGGTTTTACAAACTTGGGTTCCCAGCTGTTTTTGGACTCCAAATCCCATCATCCCTGACCACTGGTCCAGCTAGCTAGGGGTGATGGGAGTTGTGGTCCAAAAACAGCTGGAGACCCAACTTTGGGAAACCTTGGTCTACGCTGACTCTCAGGCAGGTTTCGTTCTCGGTCCTCTGGAGATACCTGGCCGACGGTGAAGAGTTTAGAGAAGGGCTGGGAGATCTGTGGCCCTCCAGTTATTGTCGCAATTCAGCTCCCATCATCCCTCACATGATTTGGCCAATCTGACAGGGGCGGAGAGAAAACTGCACAGTGCTTGTTGAATAGTGACTTAACAAAGCACATCGTTCACAAGATTCAAAACGTTTGGGTTGCTGCAACAGCATAGCAAAAATGAGTGCCAATATTATTTATTGTTCCGTTTTCATTCATGGCTTTTTAACATAAGCATGTTTTATAAAGCTGATTGGAGGGGAAACCTAAATGAATCATTAACTGCAGTTCACCTTAAGGAATCAGGAGGCTTGTATCCAACAGGGTGTGATGAACAAGCAAATGGAACTTGTCTGGTTTCTATAACCTTTTTGCTTTGCTTCCCCACCCCCCCAGTGGTCTGGATGACATTGTTTTCTCCTACATGGCAAGTGTCCTGGAAGGGCTTGGATCCCACGAGTCGTTTGAAGAGAATTTTGACATGGACACCTTTATGGAAATGATGGGAGCATACGTCCCTGGCTTTGCTGAAATCAACAGGTAAATGTCACTGATTTTTAAAAGATGTGATCACACCTGGGGCTGAACCCAGAGCAGCCGTACTAAATGGCAGCTCAGTGAGCTCTTCTGCCTAGGCCAGGGGTCAGCAAACTTTTTCAGCAGGGGGCCGGTCCACTGTCCCTCAGACCTTGTGGGGGGCCGGACTATATTTTGAAAAAAAAATATGAATGAATTCCTATGCCCCACAAATAACCCAGAGATGCATTTTAAATAAAAGCACACATTCTACTCATGTAAAAACACCAGGCAGGCCCCACAAATAACCCAGAGATGCATTTTAAATAAAAGGACATATTCTACTCATGTAAAAACATGCTGATTCCCGGACCGTCCGTGGGCCGGATTGAGAAAGCGATTGGGCCGCATCCGGCCCCTGGGCCTTAGTTTGGGGACTGCTGGCCTAGGCCATACCTGTCAGAGTCTTGCTCTCCTGTTGTTGACACTTTAATAATAATAATAATATTTATTATTTGTACCCCGCCCATCTGGCTGGATTTCCCCAGCCACTCTGGGCGGCTTCCAACAGAAATCAAATACAAAAATATCAAACATTAAAAACTTCCCTAAAAAGGGCTGCCTTCAGGTTTTTTCTGAATGTCAGGTAGTTGTTTATTTCCCTTGACCTGTGATGGGAGGGCGTTCCACAGGGCGGGCGCCACTACCGAGAAGGCCCTCTGCCTGGTTCCCTGTAGTTTTGCTTCTCGCAGTGAGGGAACCGACAGAAGGCCCTCGGCGCTGGATCTCAGTGTCCGGGCTGAATGATGGGGGTGGAGACGCTCCTTCAGGTCTCCTTCTGCTCGTATTTGCTAGATTTCAGTCGTGGAGAATTTCAGCTTATTTATTTTACAGCAAGTGTCATTTTTTTGTTTCCAACTTTGTCCCCGGTGAATTTGGAGACAAATTAGATAATAGGCAAGTCATCCCTACAAAAGTCTTCTGCTTTCAAGGATCTGAACTTGTGTTCTAACTTTTGGGGGGGATTACTGAACATCCTTTTTTTAAAAATCATTTTTATTTGATTTTACAGATACAAATTTATAACATCCAAATGCATGTGCATATATAGAGATTACTCTGAATCTCAAGAGTTCCCCCCACCTCCTCCATGGTCCTATTGTCAACATTTACAATTGCACATTATTCCATATTCTATATTTTAAATCAACCCATATCACCCATGGTATTTGTTACATTACAAGTGGGTTTCAAATCCTGCTATTGTTTCCATCTGCTTGCAGTGGTCTCCTAGATAAATTGTATTTTTTTCCCATTCTTAAAGTTTTTGACCTCTTGGTTCCTGAGTTTCCCAGTCAGCTTTGCCATTTTAGCGTGATCCATCAGTTCAGCTTGCCATTCCTCTCTTGCAGGGACTTGGTCTTCTTTCCATCAGGAATTACTGAACTTCCATGCCTTATGAACTCATGTCTTAATGGGAGGTCTCACATAATGCAATCATCATCCTATAGTCCTCCTAGAGGGACACGGGTGGCACTGTGGTCTAAACCACTGAGCCTCTTGGGCTTGCTGATTGGAAGTTCGAATCTCCACGACGGGGTAATCTCCCATTGCTCCGTCCCAGCTTCTGCCAACCTAGCAGTTCGAAAGCACACCAGTGCAAGGAGATAAATAGGTACCACTGTAGCGGGAAGGTAAACGGTGTTTCTGTGCGCTCTGGTTTCCATCAGGGTGTTCCGTTGTGCCAGAAGCGGTTTAGTTATGCTGGCCACAGGACCTGGAAAGCTGTCTGCGGACAAACACCGGCTCCTTCGGCCTGAAAGCAAGATGAGTGCTGCAACCCCATAGTCGCCTTTGATTGGACTTAACCGCCCAGGGTTACCTTTACCTATACTGTAGTCCTTCTAGGTTTTCCCAGCACTACTACAATCCTGCAGATTTCAAACAGTGGGCTCTGAACAAAGCATTTTGACTGAGGTTATTCAGAACGATCGTGTGGCTGCAAATTACATTGGTCTGCAATTCCTTTGCCATTTTGGAATGTTTTGCGATGAGTAGAGTCTCCTTGGCGTTTGCTCTCCTTACCTGTGTCTCCGCTAGACGGGATACTGTGATGGGAGGGGAAATCTCCCGGTTGCTCCTCAGTCTGGTCTTTGCCAATAACGCGCTGTCCTTTCCTTGCAGTAGCAACGTTTGTGAAATGATGGTTTCTCTCTCAGAAAGGCTCCATGAAGCCCGCAGTAAACGTAAGTCGTGTGATGAGCGCTCAGGGGGACAGGCAGTGTTGTCTGGCTAAAGGTGTTGTCTACGAGACTAACTGAAATACAGTGCTTGTAGCACACTGAATAAGAGGAGGTAGAATTAAGATACATCTTCAGGGTCTTGGATACCACACATAATTTATTAGTATAAAGTGATTTGGGGTGGGTGGGAAGATACCGTGCCTGGCCCTTGAGGAATACAAAAAAAAAAAACCCAGCACAGTTGGCATTTTGCCACCCATTTTGAATCTTTTTTTGGGTTGTGAGTCGCTTTGAGTTGCCTTGGGCAAGAGAAAGCAACCAACAAATTCAATGAATGATAATAATGAATAATATTTAGCTTGACCTTTTAACACTTGATTAATATATTAAAGTTGTATTTAATATATGGCACTTAGGGTGGGTGGCAGGTAATAAACTTATAAATGGTGGCAGCTGGAGATGCCAAGGGTTGAACACAGTGTGCCTAGTATAAATGCAAAACTGTCTAGGCAGTGTTTCACGTGGCATGCTAAGATGTATAAGACTGAATCAGATAAGTGCTAGAGATGCAATGAAGTTGAGGGTACGTACTTTCATATGTGGTGAACCTGTAAAAGGGTAAAAGGGTATTGGGAAATCATTTATAATGAATTGAAAAAGATGTTTAAATGCACTTTTCAAAAAAAAACAAAAAAAACAAAAAACCCAGAGTCCTTTCTGTTGGGGATAATTCAGATGGAAATTCCCAGGTGTCAAAAAAGGTTAATGTATGCCACTACTGCGGCCCGTGTTTTGTTAGCCCAAAAATGGGAAAACGAGCAAGGTCCCAACCAAAGAAGAATGGCAACTGAAACTGATGGAATATGCGTAGCTTGCGGACCTAACTTATAGAATAAGATAACAAGAGGAACATATGTTTAAAGAAGATTGGAAAACATATATTGAATATATTGGGGAGGTATCGTGTACATTTGAAAATGTTGGTAGCATTCAGATAAATCAAACAGTGTAAATAAGTTTTGATGGATGTAGTAATGGAATACTGAATGGTTTAGTTTATATAAAATTTGCAGGGATTTGTGTTATGCAAAATGAACCATGGAAAGAGAAGACAGGAAGTCACTGATAGTTTAAGGTTGTTTAAATGAATATTTTATATTGTAAAACAGAAAATTTAATAAAAATAATAAATAAATAAACAAGGCGGTACAAATCGTCTTGTTCTCTTTGAGTGGCAGGTAGATGGGTCTGCTAGGGTCTTTTGTGTCTAAAGGTGTTGTGCATCTTCCAGAAAACACCATGCAGGGAAGGAGCCTTGTAAAATCTGAAGCAACAGCCCATGTTCATGAAGAGGGAGCAAGTGTGTCCGAGGACAACAGGTGTTCCCCGGTCGGTGGAGCCCTGGCAGAGGTATGGACTGGGAAGTTCAACTTTAGTGGCCTCTTCAGTTAACTCTGGTTGGTGGATTTCTTTGTGAAATTCTTTTTTTTCTGTCCGCTGTGCCATCACAGCTGATTACGTCCCTAAAAACCTAGAAAGGGTTTGCTTTGCGGAGTGGGGTTGCAATAAATGCGTGTTTGCTCCGTTGCTAGAATATCTCGGGATTGTGGGTTCAAGCCCCAGGTTGGGCAAAAGATTCCTGCATTGCAAGGGGGTTGGACAAGATGACCCTTGTGGTCTCTTCCAATTCTGTGGTTCATTCTGTTTCTTCCTTGTCTTGACCAGGAGACACATGGTGATCCAGTGGAAGTGCTACTGGAGATGTTTCCATCCTGCACGGTGAGCCAAGCCCAAAAGGCTCTAGGCATGGCCTTGGGGAACCTGGAAGAGGCAGCACAGCTCATCCTAGAAGAGAAGGTACAACTCAATACCCTGGGTACAACCATACAGGTAATAATAATTTTATTATTCATGCCCCACCCATCTGACTGGGTTGCCTCAACCGCTCTGGGTGGCTTCCAACACATATAAAAACAAAATAAAACATTACACATTAAAAGGCTTCCCTGTACAGCGCTGCCTTCAGGTGTCTTCTAAAGCTTATGTACTTTACCTTATGTACCTTGACATCTGATTGGAGGGCATTCCACAGGGCGGGTGCCACTACCAAGAAGGCCCTCTGCCTGATTTCTTGCTGTAACCTCACCTCTCACAATGAGGGAACTGCCACAAGGCCCTCGGAGCTGGAACTCAGTGTCTGGGCTGAACGACGGGGGTGGAGACGCCCCTTCAGGTATACAGAGCCGTGGTTTTAAAGGTCAGTGCCAACACTTTGAATTGTGCTCAGAAACGTACTGGGAGCCCATGTAGGTCTTTCAGGACGGGTGTTATGTGGTCCCGGTGGCCACTCCATCACCAGTTACCTGCCGTATTCTGCATTAGTTGTAGTTTCCGAGTCACACTGTAGCCCCACTGTAGAGTGTATTGCAGTAGTCTAAGCAGCAGAGAACCAGGTATTGTACCATAGCTGTGCCAGGGAGCAGACTGGGAGAAACCAGGTCATTTTCAGCCAGGTGAAAAAGGAGTTTCAAGACCAAACTGGTGAGTATTCCACCTGTGCTAGGAATCAAAATTCAAATGGTAGCCTGTTAGGAGGTGCACCTTTTGGTCCAGAAGCTGTGCATGATTCCATTTTATCATCGCTGAACACAGGTTTCCTCCACAAATCCTTTAAAATAAGTGTGGGGGAACCCTTTTTAGTTCTCAAGCTGCATTCCTCCTTGGGCTGCCCTCCAGAGGTTGCACAGCAAGGCTACAGCAGGCAGAGTGACAGGTGCCACTCTACTCTGGTACCATACGCTGCGTGCCAGAGCCAGGAAAGCCAGAGGTTGCTGTGCATGTGTGTATCTCCATCCGGGCAAACGATGTCTTATCACATTTCAGAGGCTGTGTTGCACCCATGCAAACATCACACAAGAACAGCACAGAGAGACTGGAGAGGGGCATGGCCTAGGGAGGGTCCCAAGGGCCTGAGAGGACTCCTGGGGGGCCACACTCAGCCTATGAAACAAAGGTGTCCCAGCTCTGCTTTAAAATGTTAAAGGTTTGATTAGTTCAAGATCTGTTGGTGTAAGCAGTTGTAGCTCTTCCAGCATTTCCTATTTTTTCAGGATGATCTTAGCCTTCCCACTTCTACAATATACCATGTCCTTTTCCTACTTCTGTGTTACAATCTTTAGATTTTAAACAGCCATGCATGTAATACATTCATTTTAGAACATGGTTCGGGGGATGGATAATTCTCTGATGGACCTCAAGAACTTTAGATCACACTCTTCTTTCTTTCTTTCTCTCTTCCTCTTTCTTTCTTTCTTTCTTTCTTTCTTTCTTTCTTTCTTTCTTTCTTTCTTTCTCTCTCTCTTTCTTACTTACTTACAAGGCACCTTCCAGCTTTCCCTGCATAATAGCAGTTATGGAAACTGGTTGCTGAGATCACATGATGCTCACAAATACCCAGTATTCTCTAAGCTGTATTAATACGCCCCAGGCAACAGCTGAATGCGAGTCTCACCTTCTCGTATTTCTGCTTCTGAGTTTCCTGTCCTGCTCTTTCCTTTCAGGAGGCTTCAAGATCCCAGAAGACACCCAAGCAGGGTGAATTAAAGCAATTTATCTTGGAGAAGTAAGTAACAAGCCACAAAAATCAATTCGGGAAGTGTGGTTCAAAGTGGTCAGGCTCGATTTTGGCTCTCAGTCCAGCTCTAGAAATATGTGTGTGTCACCTGTAAATGGGAAGGAGCTTCCTTGAGTCAGTGTTGCCAGGGCTGTAGCCACCACCAGGGATTATATAAGGGGTCTGCCCCATAAGAGACATTCCAGGCCTGTTCCCTGAATGTTCAGCTTTCCATCCGTAAAACAGTAGCAACAGTGAATTATCCCCCGGTGAATGCAGTACCCCAGGCACGGATGATGATGTGTCAAATGCAAATAATGATTTAAATATACAGAGCATAAGTGCTAGTATTATTAGTGTACATTATTCTGCTGCAGTTTAATGTCATTCAGCGGGGGGCACAGATGCCAAGTCTCATGTTACTAAAAATGACTGCTGGGTGCGACCCAGAAGCGCAAGGCAACTCTGAGAATCTCTGCCTTTTTCGATATGAGCTCGGGACGCCAAAAATGAACATTGGTGCCAAACATCAGATTTCATAGGACCATATAGTTGGAAGGGACCCTGACGATCAATCAGGGGTCAGCAAACTTTTTCAGCAGGGGGCCGGTCCACTGTCCCTCAGACCTTGTGGGGGGCCGGACTATATTTTGGGGGGGGGGAAATGAATGAATTCCTATGCCCCACAAATAACCCAGAGATGCATTTTAAATAAAAGCACACATTCTACTCATGTAAAAACACACGGATTCCTGGACCATCCGCGGTCCGAATTTAGGCGATTGAGCGGGATCTGACCCCCGGGCCTTAGTTTGCCTACTCATGATAGTCCAAACCCTTCCCCCCATAATATATTATTATTATTATTATTTATTACCTGGCCGGGCCTCCCCAGCCATTCTGGGCGGCTTCCAACAGGACATTAAAAACACAATAAAAAATCAAACATGAGAAACTTCCCTAAACAGGGCTGCCTTCAGATGTCTTCTAAAAGTCAGATAGTTGTTTATTTCCTTGACATCTGGTGGGAGGGCGTTCCACAGGGTGGGCAACACTGCCGCAATGCAAGAATATTCAGCTGTCGCATACGGGGATTGAACCTGCAGCCTTGGCATTATCAGCACCACACTCTAACCAGATGAGCTATCCAGGCTGATTAAATAGATAAATTGACCAATGGATTTCAAACAAAACCACTTTAAGCATCCTGCACCTGCTTGACTGTATTAAACTGGTCTCAGTCAAGAGAAGAAAGGAGTTGGGTTTGTTCCCAATTCCCTGTTAGGCTCTCTTTATAGTGCAAGTCGCACTGTATTTCCGATATATTGAATTTCTGAGGCTGGAAAGAAAACTTGAACAGCATGAGGGGAGAAAACAGGTCCAGCTGTACTATCAAGAAGAGGATTACATCTCTCTGAAAGTCTGTACATTTGACCTTAGATTATCAAAATACTTACTTCTGCACAGCAGGACCTAGTGGGGGAGACAATAGCAAAAGGTGCAGTCACAAAGCTTTGCGGAGGCATTATTTTTATTTAAAAATCTATATGCTGTTTCAACTGCATCCTTACCACAGAAGAGTGAATGGAATCAGCAGTACACGGCAGAACTGGCTGCTAAATTTAAGTTACCTGTAGATCGCACATATGGCTCTGCCGTGTGGGAAAGGGGGTGCCGTCTATATAACAAACTTTAAAACCAACAGGGTGGGAACTTTTCTCCAAAGGAAGAAGGGGAAACTTTCCGCCAGCAAAGCGTTTTGCGCTTTCCACAAAAGACCCACCTCTCGAGAGCGCTTTGTGCATTTCTTGTGTGTTTTAGGTACATGATGGTAGATAATGAAGAGGATGAGAAAACACACAGGCCAGCACCCCCCAAAGAGGTAAGCAACACAAACGTATGCGAGCCGATAGCTGAAATAGAGGGAATAACATTTACAACCCAGCCTCACTGCTTTGTATCATTATTTACAGTGGATTGAGGTCGGGCAGACAAACTGGGGGCATGTAACCTGGAACCAGCAAAAAGTAGACAAATGGTTTTAGAGCAGATTTGCCACTCGGAGCTAGAGGGTGGACAACAGGATAAAAAGTTGCATCGACCCCTCCATCTCAACGTCTCTAGCACCAGACTATTGCTAGCCTCATTTCACTATCGCCGTGTTCATAAACTGCAACTGATGCCAATGTCACTGGGACTTATTTTATGTACACACAGGGTTTGGCAATAGTAGATCTCAGTAAGCATTCATCCAGGCACTGAAATCAAGATAGTGCCTTATTAAAAATAAAATAAAAAAAAGAAATCAAGATAGTGCCATGTTAAACTTTTCCAGATATACAATTGCTTTAGAAAGGAATCTCTGGGACAGGCACGTTTTGTAGGGGTCTTGCAAATAAATGGTAGTAAACAGCAATTTGCTCTGCAGCGATTCCATGAACTCAAGAGGTCAGGTTTCATATCACAAGTTCTTGGGGGGGGGGGCTACTATGAAAAACAAAGGGAACCCAGTCCACATAGTCCCACATGCCTCAGTCCCTTCAATTAAGTGAGATGTCCTCCAGAACTGTTCATAAAAGCAAGTAACTTCAAGCAAGAGAATCCAGTTGCATCCTGTAAGCTACCCTCTTTTTATGGTGATCTGTCAGAGTGTATCACTCAAGTACTGTCCCTACCCTTCCAGAATACAGCAAGATGTATAGCTCTTACATCTTAAGTTACTGTAACCCCAAAGAGGATGCCCTCCCCCCAATGAATTCCTATCTAAACACAGCAGCCCTTTTTGGAACGAGTCCTTTACATGCAGTATAGTATCCCCCAAAGTATAACCGAGGCACATTTTTTGCACTGAAATTGAAGATACTCCGCATGAAGAGAGGCCATTTCCCTATGTATGTCACTCTTCTGAGCACACGTTTTGTTTAAACAGCAGATTCTGCTGCGTCTCCGTCTTGTAGGTCATTAAATAATGCGACCACAGCCAAATTCCCAGCAGAGGCTGATTGTTCTGGTCTTTCAAGCTTCCAGTGAGTCATGCGAAGATGTAGCAGCCAGTCTCCACTGTGGATGGGTCATCTTGAGCTCCCAGGAGCCTTTCGCTAGTTAATTTCTTGCACAAATTACTGCACTATTCCACCAACCAATTCACAAAGAAACAGCCCATTCAGGCTGGAAAGCAACTCAGCTTCTCTTTTCGTTCTTTGCCCTTAGGCTCCCAAGAAGATGATTCGCTACATTGACAATCAGGTAGTAAGTACAAAAGGGGAACGATACAAGGATATCAAGAAGGCAGAGAGTGAAGAAATGAAGAGAACATACATCAGTCTCAAGCCAGCCAGGAAATATAAATTCCACTAAGGGCCACTCAACTCCATCACATGCCTTCTGCTTGGGTACTCGTTTTAGCTGTTTTCTCACCATCTACCAGCCAAGAGTGAAGGAACTCTTCTGCCTATTTATCTGGGGGATGAAATTTAGAATTAGAAATTTGCGTTTACATGCTTGAGAACTAACTCTCCGTATACAGAAGCAGAGCCTATGGTGACTATAGGAGCTGCTGCTCCTTCTCTATCCTTTTCCTTAAAGGAGTTTACTACGCTAGTGTGCTGCTTGTGTTGTTTTATAACAAGTCATTTGAAATTTATGCATAATGTATGATCACGTTCGCCTAACACAGTAAAGCTAGCTTCCATGACTGCTACAGAGTTAAAAAGTGTGCTTCCTTTAAGAAAGCTATTTTCCGCCTGGTTTCTAAAAGATCGGCTCTAAGGATTTCACTCGTTCATCCAATTCTCACCTTTCGCTGCGAGAAGGTGCGAATCTAATAAATACCCTCCCCTTTAACCGCACACACAGAAGAAGCTACATGCACCAGCACACGTGTGCTCCACATCTGCCCTTAAAAGCAAGAGGGTATTTGGAGAATGCCACTTTTCTCAGCAGTCTGGTACCAGCACTCCTCTATCTACCCTGAAGCTTTTAAGGGCACAACAGTCCGTTGCACACCTGAAGGAAGGATCTCTCCCCACTCTCTCTAGGAGGGTGTGGTAGGACTTCTCCAACACTCAACTCAAAGCAGAAAGGAAGTCATACTAATATTGCCAGCTGTCAACCTTACTCTCCAGTGATAATAGATTCCGCCCGCCCATCCCAAAATCCCTGTTTATCTTTGGAGGTCCACATGAAGTGCAGTTGGGTAAAATGGGTTCAACATCAATGGAACTGCCTGTCAGCAGTTGCTTCACAGCAGCAAGCCCAAAATCCAACTGTAGAATATCCTTGAAAATAATGCTATGTATCTGTTGGCCAGGATGCATCAAAACACATCCTCGTTGTCCGTTGTAATGCAAGTGGGTTTGTTTTTCTAATGCGCGTACAGGTTCCCAACATGGGGTATTGGTAGCTCAGAACCAGCCCGCCTTGAAGGGATGGGACGTAAACCCTCTCTGCCTCTTGAGCTCCTCAGCAGCAGTATCCGACAGGTCTTCCTGCAGGCAGTCACCAGGGAGAACTGGACAGTGCCTTCCCTTCATTAGATCTGAAGATTGATAAACGGGGCAAAACCCACGACATCTTGCAAGAGAACCAGGGCGCGCTGTAGTGGAGGTTCCACGTCTACCTCCACGCCACGATTGCGAAGGATGCTGAGGCTGGATTCCACCACGTCGTGGCAGTGCTTCACCTTCAGAGCACGCAGCTTGGGGCAGTACTCTGCCAAGGTCCTATGAAAAGAGAAGATGCAAGAAGTTGAAGTTCGCAGTCTCCTGCCAGCTTCAGAGTTGCCCAAACCAGCATGATATTCCTTTAGGGTTGGCTGGGGTGGGGCTACAGCAATAAAGCACACATTTTGCATTCAGAAGGTCCTAGATTCAATCCCGGGCATCTCCAGTTAAGAGAGCCAAGACAGCAGGGTTATTGTTTCAGTCAACAGTACTGGGTTATATCAAACACTGGTTAATGTTTTTATAAGAAAGCTTCTTACGTTCAGTGCAGGTAGGCAAGAGTGGTAGGGAAATAGGGCCATAAGAACATAATAGCAGCCTGCTGGATCAGGCCAATGGCCCTTCTAGTCCAGCATCCTGTTCTCAGAGTGGCCAACCAGATGCCTGTAGGAATCCTGCAAGAAATTCAACAGCAAGCAGCAAAAAACCTCCATCCCTCATCTGTACTACTGTCCAGATAATATCCAGCAAATTGACTCTGCCTATCATAGCAGAGAAAGACTAGGGATTAAGTTGCATAACCGCTGTACCATATGTGGGGTTTTTTTCAGTTCTTTTGATACAGAAATTCAAGACAGAATGTGGTCCTGTAAATTAGTCATCTGGCCCAAGGTTACAAGAAGACGTTCCATCTCGTAAAAAGAAAAGTGGATGTAAATACCCTTAGAGGGGCAGAGTAAAGTCTCTGGTAATCAAGGAAAGGGGTATTTGGTGCTCTTCCCCATGGCTTTCCCTACCTCTGCTAGCCCACGAGTCTCCAAGTAGCCTTTCAGAAGAACACCAGTAATCTCTTTCCATTCACTGGTCTCTGAAAATTGGCCCAGCCCAAATGATACGTGCAAACAAATTGTAAGCCCATGATGCTGTAGAATTTGCATTTACTGTGGCTGGAGAAATTTAGGCTTCAAGCTGCAGAATCTATACCTTTTGGTACAGGATTCCACAAACCCTAACTCCAGTACTATTGCTGCCTTTATGAAAAGCCAAAAGAATCCAAGGTTGATTTTACTTTTTACTTTTTTCGCCTGGATCAGGAGGGTAACAACACTATAAACATTCAAAATCAAACTGACCCTGCCTAGAACTGACAGGTCCCAATGAATCATCGTTCATCCAAGAATCTCGCCGAAGGTCAAGAAGTACCAAAAACCGGCACAGAGAATGTCAACTTCTGTATTCCAAAAATAAAGATGTAGCTCTCATGGTGAGAACATAAGGCAAAAGCAATTTTTAGTTAAAGCGGGACGGATATAAGTTTCAAAGTCCGGAGCTTCCACATCCTTCAAGCTAAAGGAACAAAAATGGCGCGGGAGGGGACACAACTATAAAAATAACCAGAAGAAACACAAGAAAAAACAGCTGCAAAGTATTGTGGAAAATTTGTGACATTTTAAATACATCCATCAATGGAAAATGTGATTTACTCCTTCATGAAGATGGCTCAAAAAGGACTGCATGCCAGGTAATTTGAGAAGACCTCCATGTTTTATTTTTATTTTATTGATTTATGCTTGACTGTTTTTAATTAATTTCTCATTTCATTTGCCACATAAAATCTACCATCCTCCACCCCACCTGGTTTTATACTGGAATGACCTGTGGTTATAAGCAATAAACTCAATAGAAGCTATCATAATAGGATAGGATTTATATTGATTAGTATGTCCGACTAGAACTGGGGAGACCTGGGTTTTAAAACCCACCCTACCAAAAGGCTCAATGGGTGGCCTTGGGCCAGTCACTATTTATCGGGCTTGTTATGAGGATGAAACCCTGTATTTTGCCTTGAGCTATTTGGGTGAAAGGCATGGTAAAAATGCATTAAATACACACGCAACTGCTGCACTCCATGTGTGCATCTGTTACCTAATGGAGTTGTTCTTGACCCGCAGGCAGCCTGTGAGGTCGAGGTGCTCCAGTTCGGGACATGCTTTGGCAATCTCCTCCACTGCCACGTCACCCACATTCGCGTTGACAGCCAGCGAGAGGGACTTCAGTCTGTTACACCTCTGTGCAAGGTAACAGATGGCTTCATCTTTCAGCTGCCGACAGGCTGTAAGGTCCAGGGACTCGAGCTCCTTGCAGTGGTCGGCTAGGCTCCGCAGAGAGAGGCTGTCCACCCACTCGCAATGAGCCAGAGAAAGCCGGCGCAAATTGGGGCAGCTCAAAGAGATGGCCACCAGGGCATGGCGACTCAGCTGTACGCAGCCATTCAACTCAATTTGCTGCAAATGGTGGTTCTGGCCAATCACAGGAAGCAGCTCCTTGTCAGACAGCCAATCGGAACAGTTCTGTAGTGCCAGCTGTTGCAACACCTCGTTGTCTTTTAGCAGGATGCAGAATGCAGCTTTTGGAATGTTTGGTCCCACCTACCATAGGCAAGAAGACAAAATGGGTTGTTGCAGCATTTTAATAATCCAAGCGCTCTCTCCTCCAGCCCTAATTTTTGTTTGCAGAGCTAATAAATGCAATTGGCATTAAAGGGTAGGGTGTAAATTACAGAAAGATAATATCTGTAAATAATAATTAAAAATTGAAGGGAGCAAGAGTATTTTAACCATCTCTTGCCAGCAATAAAATTACTTTGCATAAAGTAACTATTCCTGTTTTGACTCAGCATACTCCTCTTGAGAGTTCAAACTACAGGCTTAAGTGTGTTAAAGTAAGCATACTCTTCTAGAAACTTCTGTTATAATCTGGAGAATGCTTTTTTTAAAGTCAATTTGTGGAGTTTATATGCATAATTGGAGATTTAAGCACCAACTTTATGTACACAATGCTTACATCACATATAGATGTGAAAAATTTTATATGACCAAATATCCCTGTAAAACTATTAACTTTCAAGCTATATTTTACATTAAAAATCTGGTAGAATAAGGATCAGACAAGTTTATTTTCCCTAGAAATAAATTGTCTCTCGTGCCACCCTGCTTTCTTCTGCACAGCTAGGCTTGAAATTCTTTCTTGCCCAGAATAAATTATTGAACAAACTCACTGCTGAAGCTCAAAAGTCCAGTACCAAGAATATTAACTCTTATCTTACACTGACTTATTCCCAACACTAATTGAGAAACCAGAGAGTTTGATCCAAGCACCTACTACTAATTTCACAAAGCATGGCAGATAGTGATGGTGTTGGCACTCAGTATCTTTTTCTAAATTGTTTTTGTGTTGTTGTTGTTGTTTTTAATATAACAATCAGCCCCACACTCACTCTGCCATGTGACTGAATCCACACATTCTTACCACACGCACACCATTACCCATACCTGCCTAGAATCAAAGCAGCGCATGTTGGTGAGGTAAAGCTGAATTAGAGACTGAAATGCCTTGCTGACCCTCTGCAGGCTCAGGAGTTGCCTCAGAGGGAGATACGAGAGAACATGGGGGAAGAGGATGTCTTCCCAGGGCAGGTCCAATAACTGTTTTCTGGAATAATAATAAAAAAGGAAGTCAAGAAAGCAGCTGCTTAAAAAGTAGGAGTGCGTCAGGGCAGTCCACCGTGCATGAAAGCCATCTTAAGAGAATCGCTTTTTGCGAACCGCTTTATCAAGCGGCGTGTGAACTTTATGAGATAAATAAATATATGTAAGTAAATAAATTTATGCCCCGCTGCTTCCCTGACAGGGTCTCGCCCACCTACAGAGCAGTGCCGGATTTAGGGCAGTGCAGGCGGGTTCCCCAGCACAGGTCTCCTAGCAGAGGAGGCATCATCGAACTCAAACGTTTTGCCCTCACCCCTATACAGAGCAACACGGGTCCCTCAAGCGCCCACGTCCCTCCCTTGGGAGAGCTCCAGGGCAGACGTGCCCCTCGCACAGCCACCCTGGTGGTGGGGGGGGGGGTGGTCGATTCACAGAACCTTTGAGTTGTGGAGGGTGGGTCCCCAGGGGGTCATCTAGTCCAACCCTCCGCGATGCAGGGATCTCAAGTACTGCACCCATCCAACCTCCGCTTAGAATCGTACAACTTGAGGAGGTGGAAGGGGGAGGGTTCCCTGGGGGTCATCTAGTCCAACCCCCCGCGATGCAGAAAATCCTGCCCTGAGTGGGCTCGAACCGCCCACCTTCCGGTTACCAGACAGACGCGCCGCCCCATCGCGCCACCGGCTCTCTCCACCCCCCCCCACCCCACCGAGGCAGGTCGATTATATGACTCGGTGGGGAGGGTTTTTTTTCCTCCCCAGACGCCCATCCCGCCTCTCCGCACCTGGCGCCCGCCGGCCCCAAGTGCCGCGCTCCGCCCGGAGGCTCCATCCTTCTGGGCGGCCGGCAGGTGCACCGTCAGACGGACAGCCAACGCCGCCGCCGCCGTCGCGTAAATGACGTCACGGGCGTCGAAAGCGTCGCTTCTTTTTTGCGGCCTCTGCCGCTTCCTTACCCGGCGGGAGGGAAGGACCGCGCGCATAGAGCTATGAAGGGTATAGCAAACCCGCCCAGGTTGTCCTCCTGATTTTTTTTTTATAACCGCCAGTATTCTGCATTTAATTATTCACAGGGACTCAAGGATGAAATAAAGGCGGCTGGAGACATAGGGAGGGGTGGAGCAAACCCATCCAGTTGTCTTAATGCGAGTTATTATTACTATCATTTAATTCTACCTTGCCTTTCCCACTCCTTCACTGGGGCTCAAGGCCGCTGACCGATAATATAAGGGCAGCTAAAAACATATGGGGTGGGTCAGTTGTCTTTATATGAAAATTTATTATTATTACATATTTATTTATATCCTGCCTTTTCCCCTTCAGAAAGACTCGAGGCAGCTGATATAAAATAAGGGAAGCGAAAAGCATGAGGGGGGAAGGAGTAAACCCATCCAGTTGTCTTAATATGAAATGTTATTATTACTATTTATTACTTATTTATGCCTTTTCCCCCTTACAGGGATGCAAGGCAGCTTGCAGATAAAATAAGGGAAGCTAAACACATGGACGGGCAGGAAACAATCATTAAAAAGCAATTCAACATATGTATTTGCTTTTAAATTATTGCTCCTGTGTCATACCCTTCAACATTTCTCCAGTGAAACTAAGGATGCCCTATTCATCATCATTATCATTATTATTTATACCCCACCCATATGACTGGGTTGCCCCTGCCACTCTGGGCTTTCCAACATATATAAAAATAAAAAATAAAACATTAAAAACTTCCCTATACAGGGCAGCTAACAACTTCCCTATACAGGGCTGCCTTCAGGTGTCTTCTAAAGGTTGTATAGTTACTTATCTCCTTGGCTCGGGAGTCATGTCACTCCATACCCTCCAACATTTCTCTGATGAAAAGCGGGCCATTCCGGGATCAAATCAGAAACCGGAACGGCTTCTGTAAATCTGGGACTGTCCTTGGAAAATACGGACACTTGCAGGGTCTGCTTTGTATATATATGTGTGTGTGTGTTTGAAAACATACAGATTATATTGAAAACATACAGATTATTACAATAAAAACAGCATGGCACTATCCTTTTCATTAAAAGCACCATAGGGGTAGGCAGGACATCCACCTGCCATCCTCTGTCCGGCTCTGTCTAGCAGATTCGGAATGAAATACTGTATCTCAACAACAGTTGTTTTAAATTACTTTAGTTTGACCCTCTAACTGCTCAGAAAAATCTGTCAAAATCTTTCTACAATTTCTACTTTTAGTGAATTATTTTTATTTATTTACTTGATTTAGGTGGAGACAGTTGCCCTCACAGCTTCGCCTATGAAAAGCAGTCAGTTCCCAAAGGCCGGTTGGAATAGGAAGGTCTTCAACTGCTGGCAGGAGGATAGACAGCAAGGAAGGAGCCAGTCTGGCTTCTCCAGGGAGGTAGTTCTTGGAGCAGCCACCAGTGAGAAGCCCCTTTCCCGCATTCCTACCAAGCATGCCAGTGAGGGTGGTGAGACCAAGAGAAGCCTCTGCTGAAGATCTCAAAACCCAGGAAGGTTCGTATGAGGGAATAGAGTCTTCCAGATAGCTTGGGCTTTATAAATTTATTTATTTTGTCGAAAGAGTGTGTTTGTAATAACAAGGTTGTGCGCTGCACATATAGTCAAAAGTAAGATTCCATTTTGGTTGCTGTTGCCATTTCCTTCTTTACCAATAGTCCCAGGCCACAGATCGAAAGCTTGCCCAACTCTTGCATTAAAATCACCCAGGAGGATAATTTTATCCTCCTTAGGCGTCTCTGATGGGATGGTATCCAGCTGAGAGTAAATTGTTTTCTTTAATGTCTCCATTGGCATCCAGTGTTGGTGCATAAGCACTTAGAATAGTAGCTGGTTGGTTTTTGGCGAGTTTTATTTGAAGGGTTGAAAGTCGCTCATTAATTCCAGTAGGCATTTCTTACAAGAGCTTCACAAGATTGTTTTTGATGGCAAAGCCTACTCCATGTATTCGACTTTCTTGTTCAGGTAGACCTTTCCAGAAGAAAGGGTAGCCTTTTTCTTCCTTCAGTTGTCCCTTTCCTGCTCTTCAAGTTTCTTGAAGTGTTGCAATATCGATGTTAAAACGTCACTACTCTCTTGCAATGATGGCAGTCCTGCGTTTGGGACGCTCATTATCTGTGTTATCCAACAAAGTCTGTATATTCCAAGTTCCAAAGCTCAATTGTCTTTTATGACTGCTGGGTGGTGACCCTACAGGGCGCAGTAATCCAGTCAGGGAAAATATATATCTGGCACCTTTTCTAGCCTCTCCCCGTTTTTGGGGTGACCAGAGTGGATACTAAATAGGACTGCTCAGTCATGGATACAGTTGCTGAGCTACTCAACTGCCTGATTCCTTCAGTCAGAATGACTGAATCTGTATCCACCGCCCATGTGCCAGTTCATGACTAGGGGCTTTCAGATTTCATGGTCCTGCCCCCGTTACCATTTGCCAATCGTCATGGGACTTTTTGGGGTTTGGGATGAGTTTTTGGAAGACGTCTGTGCATGAATTCGTTTTATATGTGTAGATCATTGCACGCTGACCAATGCACAGTCTTCCCAGTAAGGCTCTATTCTGATAGCAAAAGTATCACAACAACCAGTAGATTCCTATCTGCTACAGCCTTCATCCACCTTCACAGCCATTGTAACATGCCACTTATTATATTTCGCCTGATCTGCCATTGAAGACTTCTTGGATCATTCTTTGTCTCGCTCCTCCCCTTTGAGCTTACTGCCTTGCGTGACCCTGCTGGGAGTACAAGACTCCCAGCAGCTTCACTCACAAGGATCATAGGAACATGCAAGTGTGAACTCTCCTTTTTGCTGCTCCCTTTTGTTACTGGTTGGACATACTGCTGTCCAGGGACACTAGGCTATGGTATTAAAGCAGGGTAGGGGGAACTAAGTTGCCACTTTTCCAGGGGCCACATGCCAATGGTGGGTGGGATGCCAATGGTGGGTGGGATATTGACATCCATCTGTTTGAGAGACAATGGAAGAGTGCACCATTGGGGGTAAAGTCAAATTGTTGAAGATTTACAGCTCCTGCTATGGCTCTGGAGACCAATACAGGAGAGACATGTTTTATTGCAGCTGGGGCAGATGAAGGCGTCCAGTTTTGCTGTTACAGGTGGGCCATGGCTTTTCTTCTCTCTGTGCTCCTCCCAGCGGTCATTTCTCCTCTGGTCACTTAGTGACCCTTACTGTAACTTCTGCACCACCCTGACCTTATAAATGCCAGGATTTCAACTCAAAAGCAGTGAGGAAATTTGTTGTTCATACCTTTTCCCTGGTTCGAAGATGCTTGATGCCCTTTGCTTGTTCTCTGCCCCCTTTGGGGGCAAATAAGTGGATGAATCAAGCAACCTTGCTCATGAAAAATAAGTAAAAATAAATGCTTATCTATCTTCTTCAAGTGGGATGCTATTGCAGTCCGCTGAAGTTTTCTTGAATTGGAGGCATGCCTCTTCCCTACCCAAAGAGCCAGTTTCTCACTGGCATCACAACAATTCTCCATCACCACAGGTAATTTTCTCACCTGAAGGATCTGAGCCAGTCCTGTCCATCCCTGGGGCAGTAGGCCACTCAAAAATGACGTGGACTCGGACTCATCCTTACAGGCCAAGGGATGGACTTTATGCTTTCAGCAGCAATGCCAAAAATCCTCCTCCATCTCTGCAGAGCTTTCTTTCTCCCTGAAACAAATACTCCAAAAACAAATACCGGTACTTAGATTTTGCAATCTAAGACAGAGTGAGAAGGTGCTAAGGAACTGGGGGTTTGGTGTCTTAATTCTCTATATCGCTGCACTAAACTTGGGACACCTGACACGTCCAGGCTTAACATGAATTTGCTGTCACACGTAACTTGTGGAGGGTTCAACGTGGGATTGGGTCCACTGAGAATAGCTTGTCAAAAGACCCTCCCAAACTTGGATATGGTTTTCTTCTGAGTATGCCCATGAAAGAGAAAGCAAGCCGTTTCACTTGAAGCATGTAAGCTGGTCCTGAAAATGATGTTTTGAGAATAATCCAGCCATGATTAGGGAGGGATGTTCCCCTATGATTCTGAATATACATGGGTAGTGACAGAATCAGAATACAGAAACCACGAAGAAATTCAGCTTACATTTTAAGAGATGTGATGTTTTTCTGTAGAATTCCCCCCGTGGTGCCACAAAGCTCTAGCTAATAAAAATACTAGCTAACTTGACTGACCCAATAACTCCCTCCACACTCCTGTTTGTCCCCTGATTTCAAGTCACAGATCTGAGATGGGTTTTTTTGTCCCACCACTTTATCCTGGAAAACCCGCTGTTTCCTGCTGAATTGGAACAAACATTCATTGGTGGGGGGGCTGGTGGGACCAAAAACAGCCTCTTGGACCCATCACTTGAAATCACGGGACAAACAGAAGTGTGGATGGGCTGTAACTTCCTAACTACCCCTCTCTTTTCCCTCTCTTAAGTCTGCTCAAATACCTACTTTTTCCAAAGACATCTGACAAGTGTTCCAGCAGGGGGAGGTGTCACAGTGGAAGACATGTCGCCATTACTGTTACTTAGCAACCTTGCTCAACAATTTACATTCATAGAATCATAGAATTGTTGAGTTGGAAGGTAACCCAAGGGTCATCAATTCCACCCCCTGCAGTACATTGTTCCTCTAAATATTAGTGTTTTATATCTTTCTATTTAATTCCGTTTATTTTTAATTACTTTTTAAAAAAATCTGCATTCCAGCACAGTGTGTTCAATCATAAAATCACAATATGAGAAAACAACATAATCTCCTTCAAACAAACAAACAAACAAACAAACAAATAAATAAATAAATAAAATTTATTATTTGTACCCCACCCATCTGGCTGAGTTTCCCCAGCCACTCTGGGTGGCTAAAAGAAAAACAATGTAAAAATAATAATAATACTTGAAGCAGAAGAGGCCACACCCAAAGTTTATAACCTGGTGCCAGAAAGATTGTAATGTACCTATTCCATGTGTG
Source organism: Lacerta viridis (assembly GCA_900245905.1). Taxonomy (NCBI): domain Eukaryota; kingdom Metazoa; phylum Chordata; class Lepidosauria; order Squamata; family Lacertidae; genus Lacerta; species Lacerta viridis. Next base: position 80,654 of record OFHU01000635.1, read on the forward strand.
TTTTACTGCATTGCTTATTCCATGCATGCTTTACTACATGAGCATTTCCAGTTTTCTCAGTTGCTGAAACCTTGGAGCCAAATACAGTGGTACCTTGGAAGTTGAACGGAATCCGTTCTGGAAGCCCGTTCGACTTCCAAAACGTTCAGAAACCAAGGCGCGGCTTCTGAATGGCTGCAGGAAGCTCCTGCAGCCAATTGGAAGCCGCAGAAGTCACATCAGACATTCGGGTTTCAAAGAACGTTCACAAACCGGAACACTCACTTCTGGGTTTACGGTGTTAGGGAGCCAAAATGTTTGACTCGCAAGGCATTCGAGATCCAAGGTACAATTGTATTTCAAATTGCCCAAAGGTTACAGAGTGGCAAGATATGGTTTTGGCATTTGCACATAAAGCGGACACAGAAACAATGAAAACATGTTTGCACCACAAAAATTTTAGGTTGACCCTTTTGGCACCCAGGCTGTTTTACTGCGATTAATTAATTGCCTGCTCTTCACCAGCAGGTTCCAGGGCAGATTGCAACAATTTAATATTCAGAATTAAAAACAGTTCAAACCTATTGCAGTCACAAGAATAGGGCGGGTCCTGAAAACACATCTCTCAGGTGTCAAAGGCCAGGTGTACCTTCAGCATTCATGGAAAGCTGTATTGTGAAGATGCTGGGCAGATACCTCTGTGGGGAAGGAATTCCACAATTTAGGGGCTGCCGCAGAGAATGCTCTCTCCTGGGCTATCATCCCCTGAACTACTGAGGGTGGCAGAACTACCAAATGGGTCCTCTCTGCTTATCTTAATGCCTGAGAGCGCCTGTAGGGAAGGATGCAGTCTCAGATATTTGGGACCCAAATAATTCACCTTACTGTGACCGGCTAGCTCAGTTGGTAGAGCATGAGGCACTTAATTTCCGGGTTAGATGAGCCTTGTGGTACCTTCCAACTCTACAATTCTATGATTCCACTACAGCCTAATAATTAGAGTTTTAATCCTTAAAGATCATTAAAGACCACAGCACTAAGTTTAAGAAGCAGGCAGTAACCCGCCACCCCGCCCCCATATTTTAAGAAGAAGAGTATTTGGCATCTGGTCACCTGTGTCCACACCCTATTTGGTTTTAATATAATAAAGAACTATCTAAGGCTTGCAATTCTGGTCTGAAATTGTTGCGTTGAGAAAAGGATAATCACTGTCCTTTCTTTCCCTGGCACATAACTTACAAATGTCAAATCTTCCTGAAAACTAGAATTGCTGCTGTTTGCATTTCTGGATTCCTGGGCAAGAAACTCTGAAAATATCAACAATCAAACCAGAAATTCTTTCAAAGGGCCAACTAGAGTTAGATTTATATTAGCTTATTCCCCTAACCAATGGCACATTGGGTTGTGTTTTTTTTTAAATAAAAAAAAAGTTATCAGTTGTATCCCATTCAGAATGCTCTAAATATGTTGTTAGTTTCTCAGCCACTTTCTGGCCAGTGTTTTGAGCAGCTGGTGCACTTTCTCTATACTTTATTATGATTTCGGTTTCTATCCTGCCTGCCCTTCCTCCCAAAGCAGCCCAAGGTGGCATACCTTTCAATAATGAAACATTTTATTAAAATAAAATCTGAAAACAGTTTAAACATTCTAAAAACCCAGAGTTGCCAGGAACAGTGCCTTTCAGCCAGCAAATGCATTATAAACACATTATATTTTGGAATTGCAATACAAACCAGGATGTTATACTGTATCTTGGAGGTTTGGACAGCATATTGCCTCCATGACATTTTCCGTTGAATGGCACTAACTGTTCATCAACTGTAACATTTGCAAACATCACCCTGGTTGTACACAGCAGCGAGCTTGTCTCTGGCACTGATAGTTCAGCATTAAAGCTGATAATCAAATATGAGGACTTGACTGATTCTTCTGAAGCGGGCAAGTCAATAACACATTTTGCAAAGATCTTCCCATGAACAGAGACAAGGTTTCAAATTCATTAAGTGCCTTGTGACATTTCAGGGGCTGAAAAAAATGACATTGTAATAGACAAATCAGTCACTTCCTTTAACATCACCACAAATTATATTAGAGTCAACAGCACTCCATGAAATCTTTATACAAACCTGAAGTGTACACTTGTAAGAGGAGAGCCAGGAGTTGTGCTGTGTACAGAACTGCAGGATCAAGCTGAGAGTCAGAACAAAGAGAATTCACTGGAACACACAACCATAAAGAGGACCACGGCTCCTTAACCAAACCTCAGTCCAAAGAGGAAACCTTTTATAGCTCTTTCTATCTAAGAGAATCCAGTGGACTGCCTGGGTGGGTGAAGTCAGTCTGGGAAATGCTCCAAGCAGCAGTTCTGTGGTTCATCCAGAAGAGGCAGCTGCAGACAGCTGAGGATTCCAGATCCTAGCCCTAATGATTTCTGACAAAATGATTGCTCACATTTCATTTCATTTCATTTCATTTCATGTCAGGCAGGATCGTATGCCAATGCCTGCATGGGCAGGCTGTCTTCAACCCAAGACAAACGTTCTGGTCCAGAAACAACAGAAAGCAAAGTCTTGCAAATCAGCATCAGGAGCTAGTTCCATATAAAGCAGGGGGCCGGTCCACTGTCCTTCAGACCTTGTGGGGGGCCGGACTATATTTTGAAGGGGGGGGGAGAACGAATTCCTATGCCCCACAAATATCCCAGAGGTGCATTTTAAATAAAAGGACACATTCTACTCATGTAAAAACACACTGACTATCCGCGGGCTGGATTTAGAAGGTGGTTGAGCCGGATCCGGCCCCCCAGGCCTTAGTTTGCCTACCCATGTCTTATAGCATCACAGAGTTGGAAGGAATTTTTTGGCACTTCTTGCAGCTTGGCAGGCTGCATCGAACCCATGGATCACGAGTTAACCTTGATCTACATACTGACTCATAGCTTGTAGACTAGGCATACTGGAGGATGATCTTATAGAATCATAGAGTTGGAAGGGAACCTCAGGATCATCTAATCCAGGGGTCAGCAAACATTTTCATCCACTGTCGTTCAGACCTTGTGGGGGGCTGGACTATATTTTGAAAAACAAAATGAACGAATTCCTATGCCCCACAAATAACCCAGAGGTGCATTTTAAATAAAAGGACACATTCTACTCATGTAAAAACACGCTGATTCCCGGACCATCTGCTGGGCCGGATTTAGAAGGCGATTGGGCCAGATCCGGCCCCCGGGCCTTAGTTTGCCTACCCATGATATAAAGCCTTGAAAATCATACTATAAATTCAGTGGTCACGCTGCAAAATGCTTGATACAGAAGATAACAGAACTTTTAGCTCCTTGATGAAGCCATATATAATGGATCTCAGGGCTTTTACAGTAATTTCAGATTATTGGGTGCGCAAAATAATATTCTGTAGCAGAATGAGAGGAACTGTCTAATAAATTCTAATATGTGCCTGTGACAGCCATGCAACCACGTTCCATATGGCACTGACAATAGCAAAGGAGGTTGGGAGGGAGTAGAGAGAAATTGTATTTTCCAAGCAACACAACATCCCATTTTAAGTGCTGAAAAAATACCATATCCCTGCAGCAGAAACATTTCCCCAGAAAACGGCATCTGATTTGACCACAATACCTTGGAAACTGCTGCATATTTTCGACTGCCTAGAAATGCCCTTATAGGGCAGTGGCCATTGATAGCTGCTGTCTTTGCCCATGTGTTCCGGAGCTGTCCCTTCAGCACCACAGTAGCTTTTCCAGCCAAAGTCCCAGTACAGTGGTACCCTGTGTTACGAAGTTTGTGGGGTTTTGCGCTTCTGCACATGCGCGAAGTGCGCAGAACGCTTCTGCACACCCGCACATCGTGCGCGCTCCGTGGAGGACTTCCAGGTTGTGGAGGTGAGTAACTCAAACGTACACAACACGAGGTATGACTGTACTGGGTTTTTTTACTTGGGTATGTATAAGTAGAAGGGATGCGGGTGGCGCTGTGGGTTAAACCACAGAGCCTAGGGCTTGCCGATCAGAAGGTCGGCGGTTCGAATCCCTGCGACAGGGTGAGCTCCCATTGCTCGGTCCCAGCTCCTGCCCACCTAGCAGTTCAAAAGCACGTCAAAGTGCAAGTAGATAAATAGGTACCACTCCGGCGGGATTGTAAAAGGTATTTCCGTGTGCTGCTCTGGTTCGCCAGAAGCAGCGCCGGTAACGCGAGATGAGCGCCGCAACCCCAGAGTCAGACACGACTGGACCTAATGGTCAGGGGTCCTTTTACCTTTATGTATAAGTAGAAGCCACACATACACCACCACCCAGAATGACTACCATGAATGCTAAACAGAAGCTCCGCAGCAGATATTGACACAGATGTTAAGAATTTCTACATGCTGCAGACAAAACTAAGATCACCAGTCACAGGGAACCCAATTTCTTCGGATGTGGAACTTTCAAAGCAGAGAGGTCCTTTTTGATGATGGCGATTCCTGCTCTGGCCCCCAAATAAAGCCTTAGATAGGAATTATTGTGAGGAAGAAGAGGATACCTTGTCCAGTAGGACACAATTAATACACCGTGAAGTCTCAGGTGGGAAGTTCCATTTGCTACAAGAATGAATAGATATGGAGTCTACATGATGTAAAGGTAAAAGTAAAGGGACCCCTGACCATTAGGTCCAGTCGTGGGCGACTCTGGGGTTTCGGTGCTCATCTTGCATTACTGGCTGAGGGAGCCGGCAATCCCTAGATATAAATGGGGCAGCAAAAAGGAAGTCAGCTCTGATGAGTTGAATCTGTTGGCTTTATCGTTTTCTTGCCAAATATGGGACTGTGTAGCAACAACACAGCTGCATTATAGTCTCCATCACATGCATAAATCCACAATGCTTATTTAGCTGAAAGGAGTGAAATAAGGAAGATGGGCACTGTACTCTCTGCTGCCTTATGTGCAGTTACCATAACAACTCCACATAAGTCTTCAATAAAAATAGAAGCTATTATTCCCTCCTGCATTTGCTCTAGGTTTGGACAGCCTCAAAATAACTTATCTCAAAGATTTATATGATGCTTTTAAATGCAGTTAGTTTACAAATCAGCATACACTTATTTTTTATGATTTAAACAGCAACCCAATGAAGTGCAATAGCAGCATTTTTTTTAAAAAAAGCAGTATCTATTGCTTGATAAAAGCAAGAAAAATACTGATTGAAGTTTGAGCAAATAAGAAGTTTTAAGAACTGGCACCTAAAACTTAACAATGAAGGTGCCAGTCAGGTAGCTGTGGCACAACAAAAAGGCCCTCTCTTCTGTTGTCAGCTGCCTTGTCTTTGTAAGCAGAGGTACTAAGAGGACAGATTGAGGTTTTAATACTGGGGGACTTAAAATCAGCTAAAATTGATCATTTAAATATTGGATGCATCATTTCATGACCTTTCCCATAGCTTTGCAGAAATGGAGAAAGATCATACTGGCACAGAATATTACATCTAAAAGTTTGATTTCTGGGATTTATTTATTTTTTAATCTCAGGTGAGATGTAAGAAAATACAGTGTATCTATGAAAGAAGGATGGAGGAATCTGAATGTAATGTGGGACGAAAAGGATAGGGAAGAAATATGCCAGAAGAATGCTTTTATTTATTTAAGTGGTTCCTTGAAGGAGATGATTTACAAGATTATGGGCACAACTATATGATGTGTATATGATATCTGCATATCTCCCCTGAAGGGCAAATAGCAGCTTTGGGGGGACAATATGAGGAAAGGTTAACAACATTCCCCTCCATCACCCATCCTCAATGTCCCACAGTGAAAACAAAATACATTTGCAAAAGAGGTAATGTGTTATGATGGCAAGTGGGAGGTGGTGGACAGAGTCTTTTACATATGCATAATGTACATACAAATTTATGCAGAGGTTTGGAAAAAGACTTACCGTGTTTTGGATAAGACTAGAACAATTTCAGACACAACATCCCGCCATCTGAAACTAACTTTGAAAGATGAACAATGGGGGATACTTCGGAATTTATTAACAGCAAGACTGTGTGGTTTGCCTCAGTCATGGAATAAAAGTCAAGTGACTGCAATTTTTTCAACATTTGGGTGGGCTGTCCCTTGTGGCTTAGGAGCTGATATCAGGACTAGTGGCATTGATGGGTGCTATTTGCCCAGTCTCGCCCTGGGTGACCTGATATAAGCCTGTGATGGGCTTCATTGAAGATTTCGTGTCATTGGTAACCAATGTAGAAGCATGGAATCGGGCATGTGACAGCAAGTGCTTCGTTGACCATGCTGTGGAGCAGGGTATTTGGTGATTATTTTACATTGTATTATGCTTTCTGAACTGTTGCCCTGCGGGAGGAGCATGCATTTATGGGATGGTGACTTGGAGCGTTCCCCATCCATTCCTTCCCATGCACATGCAATATTTCTGTCATATGCAATTTCCAAAGCCCTGGGGATTACATGGTCTGGTTGTGACCCACCCTAGCTTGGGCTGCTGGGCTCTCCAATGCTCTTGGTCAGTGTTTTTCAACCTTTTTTGGGCAAAGGCACACTTGTTTCATGAAAAAAATCACGAGGCACACCACATTAGAAAATGTTAAAAAATTTAACTCTGTGCCTATATTGACTATATATAAATAATTTTCCCACGGCACACCAGGCAACATCTCGCGGCACACTAGTGTGCCGCGGAACAGTGGTTGAAAAACACTGCTCTTGGTAGTGTTACAAGCCTTCCTTGTTGTTTTGCTTCACTTCCTCTCTGCTTTGGGCTGTCCTGACCCATAGGGTTGACAACCACAATGACTTGGTTGTGACACAGTGTTTCAAGGAGACAGGAAGGTGAAGCAAAGCAGGATCAGCACCTTGGAGAGAAATCTTCAACTAAGTTTCAGAACCATGGACAGTGATCCTATAGCTGAGAGAGAACATGTTAGCAGCTATGTCCTGGAGCAACTGGCAGATTTCTACAGCCTAGGCTAGGTATACAGTACCTTGAGTTGGGTATGTTTATCCTGGAAAAGAGGAGACTGAGATACGATGGTCATCTTCAAATATCTCAAGGGCTGTCACATGGAATATGAAGTAAGCTTGTTTTCTCCTGCTCAGGAGGGTAGGACCTGAACCAATGACTTCAAGTTATAAGAAAAGAGATTCCCTGCATTGCAGAGGGTTAGTCTAGATGAGCCTTGGTGGTCCCTTCTTACATCCCTTGAAGAAGTTTCTGAGGCATTGCCGGCTAGCTCAGTTGGTAGAGCATGAGGCCAAGGGGTGGGTCAGAGGCAAAGGCAGGGAGAAGAGCTGCCCTCCACTATTGGGCATCGCAGTCAAAACTGCCCTGCTGGGCAGACGTGCAGCCCGCTGCTGACCTTGGCTTACTACCCATGCACCGTGGGGCTCTAGCAGCTGCGGGGGGGGGGGGGAGAGGAGGACCCAGACTGCCACCTCGGCCACTGATTGGCTCCTTGCTAGTGTGTGTGTGTGGGGGGGTGTCCGAGTGGGCGTGGCGATCCCGGGGAGGGCGGGGTCTCCGCGATCCAAGCGTGGCGCTGCTGGCCGCTACCTGCTGGTGGCTCCGCGCGCGCTGAGCGGGGCGGAGCGGCTGCGGCACCTTCCTCTCCACCAGCATCATACAAAACGCCTCCTGGTGGGGCGGGCGGCCCCTCGCCCGTGCTCAGGAGGAGGAGGCGGGCGAGCCTGCAGCACCAGCCTGCCAGAGGTGAGTGGAGCCCGGGGAAAGGGAAGAGACAAAGGCGCCCGAGCTGCGCTGCGCTGCTCCCCCGGGCTGCCCGGAGCGCGACGCCTGTCATTGTCTCTTGCAGCCCGGCCACCGAGCGCGGCGCCCGGAGATCCGCACTGGGGGAAGGAAGGCAGGCAGGCGGGCGAGGCTTTGCGTTTCCAGAATAGCAGGGAATTAGCTTGCCGAGGAAGAGAAGGACAGATGGAGGGAGGGAGGGAGCTGCAGACGGGCAAGCGGGGGGGGGATCCTCGCTCTCGCTCTCTCTCTCTTTCTCCCAGTACTGGTGAGGTCCTTGAGTCTTGCGAAGCTCCATGAAGAGGGAATCCCCAGAGTGTATAGGAGCAACCCCCCCCAATAAAATATTTGTGGGTCCAGCCCCCCCTCCGTTTGATAGGTATTACCATTTAAATGGTGTGTGCTCCCTATGTCTTGTGATATGATTATGCGGGGTGGGGCTTCCTCCCCCCCCCCAATATTTTATTCAACTTAGCACCCTTGCAAGGGTTGGTGGGTGCAGAGAGAGAGAGAGAGAAGCTGCCCCTTCTACACGCAGCCTTTGTGGCAGCTGGAAGATGCTCTGTCTGCATCCACCTGCAAGGGGGAGGGGTTGCTATGGTTAAATCGTGCCTGGACTGCGCGGGAGGGGCTGCTCGGGAGTTTATTGAGCTGGGGTGGGGTAGAGGATTGGTGAAGTTTGCACCCAGCTGCTTGGACGGTGCTCTGTGGAGGAGAGCTGGGTGGGTAGGGTGAGGGGGGCCACGTCTGCATCCATCTCTGCAATAGCAGAGTACAGAAAGATTGAGATCTATGCATGGGAGCCACCTCGAGAGCTGCCAATGAGATGGCCAGCAAATCGGGGGAAATGCCGTGAGAAGGGACTCTGGGGACACACCAGAGCTCCTTCAGCAAAGGAGCCAGATCCTAGGGGCCAAGGTGCTTTCACACACACCCCAATAAAATATTTGAGGGGGCCAACCCCGGCCCCAAAGTTGATGGGTATTGCCATTCAAATGCTGTGTGTGCACCACAACATGTGATCAGTTATGCAGGCAGGGCTTACCTGGGCCAATATTTTGTTCAAGTTGACACCCCCAGCCTTCAGCTCTGTCAGAAGAATCTGCTGTAGTAGTAGGATATAGTGCAAGAGCACTGGTCCTGTGTCCGGAGCAAGCTGAGGATATGAGCAACCAAGGGGGGCAGGTGGCTAACTGCTGAGCAGCACCCATGCTGACTGCCTGTGGTGCATAGCCTGGAGTGATAGGGACCATGGCACCAGCTGCCTTCCTTCCAGGCCATTTCGGGGTCAGCTTGGGAATTCTACCATCTACCTACAAAGGTAGTTGCTTCGTGCATCTGATGCTGTCATGGGCTGGCGCCCATCAAAGCTCTTGCCAAAGTCAACAAATATGCTAAGACTCATTTCCTGGATGAAAAGGATGGCCTCAAGGTGTGCTGGCATCTTTCTCATAAGCAACCACGAGTACAGCTCAAAACTGCCCTGATGTTCATCACCTGGGTTGGTGACTCAATAGAGCTGGACAGTTGCTTTAGCACATCCCAAATGGCTTCTTTGCTTGAAGTGGAAAACGAAACAGCAGGAGCTTCTAATGAGAAATCCAGCAGCTACAAAAGAGATTATGGGCTCATATAACTGTACATAATTGGAGTGGTGGCAATTATGCTGCAAAAGTGCACTCAACATATTTTCTTCAAATGTGCCATCTTTTCTTCCATATCAAGCTGGAAAGAGAGAGAGAGAGAGAGAGATTGGTTCTAAATACTTGCAGAAAGCCATGTATGCATTTTCCTGGAACTGGAGATGCCAGAAAGCCACCTTTTCCTCCTTGAAGCAATTCCCCCTCCCACCACTCCTTGAAGCAATTCCCCCTCCCACAAGAAATGTATCATTATTATTTAAAATTAAGGGAATGAACATACCGGTACATTTAAGTCACTGAATTACACATGACATTTTAAAAATAAAGGACAGCCTGCCTGAAGCATGAGGGTGGGGAGGTGCAAAGCAAACAGCAGAATAAGCTATTCAGTTTGCTACTCAGTACATCTCTGATGTACATTTGCATTCTGAGCAGAAGGAGCTGAGCCCCGTAAGCCCGGACACAAGAGCCTTGGGAGATACAAACACCCTGTCTCCTAATAAGAAGATGAGTGTGTACTGTATATGTGTTACCAATGGTTAAATAAATAAATCCTGGCAGGTAGGTCCATCCTCCTCGAAACAGCATTTCCCAGCACCCATCCTTGGCTTTGTGTGTGCTTTAGCCAGTAGCCTCCACACTATCAAAGGCAGAATTAATTATATAGCTATTAAGACCAGACCTGCCCTGCTACTTATCTACTAGTTGTGTTCCTGATTATATCAACAGCTGCCTTGGCAAGATACTGTCACAGTCATCAGAAAAGCTTCCTTTGCCTCCCCAACTTAAACCGAACCTGCATCAGTTGATGCTGTCTCCCATCGTGACCCTGGAAGGGCCACCTTCACCTGCGCTGCTTGGCTTTTTCTCGGAGCCTTGGAGCCTAAGGGTTAAAAGTGGCTCGGAACTTGTTTACTGTCTCTTGGATTCTCCAGGAGCTCATTCCCTCCTGGTACAGATGGATGTCACATCTATTCAGAGCTGATCCTTGCTGAGCCAAGAGAACTGGGCCGATCCAGGGTGAGGATCAGCTGCGTGTCTCCCAGTAGGCAGGTGGGAGGGACTGGCAGGCAGAACTGTAAATATCACTCTGGCCGGAGGTGAGACTTGGTGAGGTGAGGTAGCAAGGGCAAAGGACTGTGCCCAGGTCCAGGAATGCTGTGTTGTGTGTGTGAAACTTCTTCTGTCATTGTGTGCTGCCCTCTCATCTATTCCTGGTTCGAGAGACTCCCTTGATAGCAACCAGCATAATACAATTTGGAAATCCTAATCAGCTTGGTTAAAGACTGGTTTAAGAAAACTGGATTTATTCTTATATATTTCCCATATTGATGTGTGGAGGGTAACTCTTGTTTGTGGGGTTGCATATATGGAGGATGGTGGTGCTTTGAGATTCATCTGTGGAGAGTTGAGCAGTATGAGCATGTTTCAGGATTGCATATGAGTGCAGTCAGATGTGCCCACAATGTGTGCTGGGCAAGGTATTATTCATACTTCAGCAGAACTTAAATGATTCTTTGTGGTTTGGTCCGCTGTCATGAAGTCTTTCCCTGCTGTAAAACATGTGCTCTACTCAATGATGTGGGCTTTCCGGGTGGGGGGGGGTCCGGTGCCCCAAATCACTTTGAATCTGACTTGGTGTGTTTATTTGACTTACAAGTAAACCAACAAAGCATCATCTTAATTGTAGGATATACTTCACAAGTATATCAAAGTTTTTCCAACAACCACTGAAATAGTTGACAGGGAGGAAGAGGTGGAATCAAAGCACACTTACAGTGCAATCGTGAGTATTTTCTGATAAACTGAGTTTTAGTCTCTAATGTGTGTTTAGAATTGTGACACGAATGTTGTCGTTATATTCAAACGAATGACAGGGATATCTGTACGTATTTTAAGACCTGACAGTTCAGTGGCATGTTCTCCACCTTGCATTATTCAAATGCAACAACAAAATGTAGAACAGGGAAACTGTTCACACCAAAGAGATCTGCAAAGATGTACCAGGTATATAGGTATTTGCTAGGTATGATTTCTCTTCTCTTGCTGCATCCACATGTTTGTCCAGTGCATGCAGAGGGGGGCAGGGGGGGGAGGCAGAATTACACACGGATCTCTGTCTTAGATGCTTGGAAACCCCAGTCATGCCAAGGTACAGTCCTGCTATATATGTACCACCTTCTCTCACCTTCTGCAGAATGCCCAGAGGTGAAGCCCCGGGTCTGCAGTTGCCATCCTACTTATTGCATTGGGGGAAGGGCTATAGCTCAGCATCTGCTTTGCCTGCAGAAAATACCTGAGTTCAATCCCTGGCATCTCCCGGTGGGCCAGAATGCCCCCTGCCTTAAACCCTGGAGAGCTACAACAATACTGACCTACATGCAGTGGCGTAGCATTGGTTGCAGGTGCCCAGGGTGTGTGCCGGGCAGGAGGGTGCATGTGTTGGGCAGCACTTGCCGTGCTGGGGTCACTTGCGCAGAGTCGCCTGGTTTGTGCCCCCTCCAAAATTGTGTGCCTTGGGCCACAACCCCCCAGCACCCCCAATGCTATGTCCCTGGCAACATGGACCAGTGGTCGAACTCAGTGCTTAGGCGGCACCCTATGTTCCTTGATAATAAAAAGAGAGAGAGATGGCTGTTTGAAAAAGTAAACAGCAACCTTGAAACTGCCTTATTTATGGGTATTGCATCCATTCCTTACATTTCTAATTAATCCTATGAAACAATGCATTTTTGGAAGTGAAAAAAATTCTGTGGAAAATCTAAAGTGGCAGCGGTGTTCTGTTTCTGACTCTGCGTCTCCTGCTTCTATTCCTGCATGCTGCCCCCTCTTCATCCTTCTCTTTCTCTCCCCTCTCACCCTGAAAGGATCAAGGTGACTACTACAAGCAGTGTCAGCCCTAATCCTGTGAGCCTCTGCCTTCCTGAAGGGGTGGTGGCAACTGCAGGTGCTCCCAGCTCCCAGCAGCACATCTTTTTCTCCACTGAGGGCTGGGATTTCGGGTTCCAGCTTTCCCGGTGGAAAAGTGCTGCTGCTGTCTACTCCAGGGAGAAGCCCCACCCCATCAATGGCGCAGTTTCCCTAGGGGCCTTGTAGGAAAAAACAAAACAAGGCAAAATGTTCTGCTGAGCGCACCTGTGGTTACTGCTATCTCTGGATTTCCCTTTGCCTGCCCAAAGGTAAGGCAGAATACACACCATACAGTTAAAGCAACACACACACACCCCACAAACCCTGGGGACTGATGTTTGCTGAAGGTACTGGGAACTGTAGGTTTCTTTGCGAGAGGTAAACTACACTTCCCAGGTTTCTTTGGAGGGGAGTGTGCTTTGAATGTATAGCATATATGCAGCAGACACACTCCAATTTGACCCCTTTGGGAATGAACCAGGAATGCCTGTGCATCCCTCCATGACTCTAACAGACCTAATAATAATAATAATAATAATAATAATAATAATAATAATTAATAATTTATACCTCGCCTGATCTCTGTTCCTGTTTAGTGCAGTCAGCCTCTCCCTAGGGAGGTTTTGGCTGGCGCCTTCATTATATACCTTTAGGTGCCAGGCAGAAACGTTCCTCTTTAGCCAGGTCTTTGGCTGATTGGCATCTGATTTCCTTCTAAAATGTGTTGGGGAGGGGGGATTATTGGGCTGTTCTTGTTTTATATTCAATATGCATTTTGTGATTTTTATAGTGTGATTTTATGTTGCGAACCACCCTGAGACTTGCGGGTACAGGGCGGTATACAAATTTAAATAATAATAGTAACAACAACAACAACAACAACAACTTTGCTGAGGGTAGAGCCAATGTGTGCAGCGCATCCGCCTAAAGCACAGATTTACACCAGTTAAGGCTTTTTAAAACAGGCTTTTAAAAATTGTAGCATAGCTTCCCTGTGAAGAACAAGACAACTGTTGTTGTTGTTGTTGTTGTTGTTGAATTTAGTATACTGTGTAATGCCCAAATAGACCTCTAAGCAGTTCACAAAACTTAAAACCAATTGCACAACACTGTTAAAATACACAATAATTAGAAGCACACTGCAATTAAAATACACAATAACACAATCCTATTAAAACATTACAATATAACCAGCCATTTTTAAAATATGCAGTAAACCAATCCTATTAAAAACGGCACTGTGCAAGAGACTTGGGTCAAGAGATTGAGGGAATGCCTATGTAAATAGTTGCATCTTCAGAAGTTGTTGGAATGCCAGTACAAATGCAGTCTCTCCTATTTCAGCAGCGAGGGCCTTCCACAGCTCTGGTGCCATCAGTGGAACAGCCCATGTCCACATCACCACAAGCTGATAACCAGAAGCTGTGGTACCAGCAAGCTGTTACCATCTAGGTGTTGTTGACATAATGCTCTTACTGGGCAATGGAGGAAGTTAGTCTTCCAAATAACCTGGTCCAGAGTTGCATAGGGTTTTATATCATGAGGAGTCCACAGAATTGAGGACTGCATCATCATAGAGGAATTGGTTGGAAGGGACCCTGGGTATCATCTAGTCCAAGCCTTTGCAACGCAGGAATATGCTGCTGTCTCATACGGGGATCAAACCTGCAAATTTGGCCTTATCAGCACCATGCTCTAACTGAATGGGCTATCCAGGCTGACTGAACCATATGTGAGTAATAAGGCCTTAGAAGTGGATTGGTGGCTAATAGGCAGCCAGTTCCTTAGCACAGGCATGGTATGGAGCACCATTCATTCCCTGGGCAGCAGCATTCTGCACCAGCTGCAGCCTACAGACCAGCTGTGAGGAATGCACCAAATATAATGCATTGCAGTAGTACAAATGTGAGGTTGCGTATCGAGGACCTCAAGCCACCCCCCATTGACTTGACAAGGAGACATAATTTTTGTTTGGGTTTTTGGCAATAATTTAGGCCACAACACAACTTTATTTAAATACAAATTCGGTGAGTGGTTGCGTAGGCATTGGTTCAGACTACTGTCCTACCGGGACAGAGGCTGGCCTAGAACCAGCGATTGGGAGAATGCCGCTGAGGAGAGTTAAGGAAGGGGGGCAACACGCTTCCCTCTCCCCATGGTCCCGGGGACTCGGCCACGGCCCTAACCCCTACCGGGGGCTTCGGACACAAGCATAAGAGTCGCCGGATTCCTTTAACGGAATTCCCAGCATCATCATGATTCTGGATGCACACCGCCCAATCCAGCAATCCACACAGAACCAATGCCTAACCGCCAACCTTACAAGTTGTGACAAGTTGCTACTGCAGTAGGCAAAACCAAATGGCAACAGCCAATCAGCCAGATGGACAAATTCCTACTGGGCCTCTGCCCCAAAGCAGACGACCCCATGACAGGCAGTTGCAAGGTCAAGCACAGAGGCCTAAGAAAAAGAGGGGGGGCGGGATGGGTGATCAGAAGCCGAAGCCAAGAGAAGGATCACCCTGCGTGCAGAGGAATATATAGGACGCTAAGCTGTCCATCACAAGTTGCAACATTTACTTTTGCCCAGTAACTCTAACTGCCCTATAGCTGCTAAGGCCGGCTACCGGCCCCACCCCCACAGGAAGGGATGTGTCTTGCCAGGTCCCGATCGCAACACGTGCTCTTACTCATGGTAGAACCCGATTTAGCGATGTGTCAATCACAGTGGTCAAGCTATCCCTATCCAAAACAGGGTGCAGTTGATGCAACGGCTGAATCTGTTGATAGGTGCTCTTTGCTGTGGAGGTCTCCTATGCAAATATGGTTCCAATAAGAACACCTCCATATATAGAATGGGAGGGGGATCCCATTTCAAATTTAAAAGGGGAAATCAGTGGTGGCTGTTCTTTCACAGGAGGAGCAGTCATGCTCCAGTCAGCTGATCGTTCACCTAAGCTTTCCCCCCTGGCTCAGGGTGGATTTCCTTGAACACACTTGCCCCTATCATGCTTAAGAAATCCTGTGGTGGAAAAACTCTCTAAGAACTGGTCACTGCCTGGCAGGGGGTTGGACTGGATGGCCCTTGTGGTCTCTTCCAACTCTATGATTCTATCTAAGCAAGGCAAGGTATTTAAATGGGGTAAGGAGTAACTTAAGGAATTGTATTGTGTATTTATCATAAATCTCCATTAAAAGACGGTAAAGCTTCTGGGTCGAACATTAACTGTTCTGATTTAATTTGTGCATTTCTTTGGTTAACAATTCTTAGAAATTAAGGTACAGGTAGGCCTTTGGGCTTGGCAACAGAATTAAGGAGATTTCCATTCTTTATAAAGAAATTATGAGATTTCCATTCAAATTGTTGGAGTCACACCAGGAAAACAGTACATCCACCTAACCTGGTTAGATACAGCCCATTCAGATGTGACCTTTAACGACCTAAAATAACCCAGATCCTAAAACAAACAAACAAACAAAACCCATTCCCAGTTCAACACAAGGTGTCAGGCTTATCTCACACCACTTAATTACATTTTAGTGCTGTGTTTTTGACTGGCAGCTGTCCTCGGCGTATTACAAAAATAAAATGAAAACAGTGAATTATAACTATATGCATAAATTGTTAATTCAGCTGCTGTGATCTAGGATAAGGCTTCAGTCTGGGAGAAGGAGCCAGCAGCCCACAGGTCAGGTCTGTGGCCTCTTCTCCTCAGCCCCATTCATCACCACGTGGTCATTTGGTGGGGGTCTTCATTTTAAGCCTAAGTGCCGCACAGGGCAGGGGGAGGTGATTTTTGTTGGGGTGGAAGCTGGGGAGAAAAGAGGAGGGAGAGAAAGTTTGGGACAGGGAAAGAGGGAGAATGAGGTGGCTGTTAGGGAGAAAGACAAGGTAATCCCAACGTGCAGCCTGGGAGATTATCCTGAGAGAATGCAGATCTAGATTAAAAAAAAACCACTTCCCCACTCCTGCCTCCAATGTTTGTCGGTTTTATTAAACCTCCCAAAGGAGGTTTTGACTGTGTGGTGTTGACAAATAAAAAATTGTTTTGGAAGAATCTTTTGGAAGCCAGTGGTTTTGTCCGTCTCTAGTGGTCCATGATTACTGTTTACTGCTATGAACAAAAAGTCTATGGGGATTTGAGCCGGGGTGGGGGCAATAATCCAATAACCCCAGGACCACTTTCCCAGGAAAAAAACGTTTCCACCTTCAACCTAGACCAGGCATAGGCAAACTCCGCCTCCAGGTCTGACTTAGTTAGCTTGGGTGAACTTTGACCAAAACGTTGTCTAACACTATGCTTAAGTTTTAATATCAGGTCAATAGATGTTCCAAAGTGCTAACATGTTAGCATTGTAACCAGGGCCCTCTTTAGCAGATATCCACTCAGCACCCCCAAATTACGACGAATAGTGGGGGTGGGGTGGCGCAACTCTCCCCCATGCCGCTGCAGGAGAGCGATCCCTGCAGAGGCTTGGGAGGGAAAATGTGCAGAGGCTAAGGATGGAAGCTGCAACCCGCCAACTATATGGCTGGTGGGTGTGCAGCTTCCTTCCCAAGCCTCCACGGCAGGAGAGCAATCCCTGTAGAGGCTTGGTAGGGAAGCTGCGGACCCGCCAGCCATATAGTTGGCGGGGCGCAGCTGGCGGGCATGCAGGGAAAGGGGAGGCGCCAGCAAAGCCGCGCAGCTCCCCCACTCTCTGGGGTGCCCCTGAGAGGTCAGCGCCCTGGTGAGATGCACCACTAAGCCCTATGGGAAAGACGGCTCTTATCGTAACATGTCTTCTGTCTATTACTTACTAGATTTACTGTGGAATATTCTAGAAGGGCTTTAAGCTTCCTGGAACACACCTCCTGATTCTGCACTCCCTGTTTACTCCCATACCTGTTTGCTTGGCACTGAAGCCTTTTTTATACTCATTGATTACATTCAGAGAGCAAGCCACATTGCCTCTGACAAAGTGCTAATTTTTACACTTACTGAACAATATCTTAGAGAGGCTGCAACTCCTTGTTGCAAATGCACTCATTACATTTAAGGACTTAAGTAGATAAAATGCTGCCGCGAAGACATTTACATGCCACAAATCAAATAGAGAAATGAGCCATCAGGAATTGAGCAGCAAGATGAAAGCAGTCTGTCCTCTTAACTGAGACCAGAGTGCCCTGCAGCAAGCGTTTTCATAAAAAAAACAACACCAGGGGAAATTCTGTGCAAAAAGCACAGACAAGTGCACCCTTAATATTTTCAACCTTTCCTTGTTTATGCAGCACATTATTTCATATGGGAGACACCTGCTTAGCTTGACAACTGCAGTCTGTTAGGACTATAGCTGGATTCTGTGAAAAACATACAAATAAAATGCAAATCAACAAATGATGCTAGAACAAAGCATTGCTATTGCTAAGTAAAATCCTTTTAATGATACATAGTTTTTATTCGGTTAAGGCTTCAATCCTATGCCTACTTACTTGCCTGTAAGGCTTAATTTCTGAATAAACATGCATAGGATCTCAGGCCATAAGGTTTTGGCTACCTTCTTCAGCTAGATGGAAAACTGAAGAACATGCAAATACTTTTAATTTCTTTAATGTGGTAGGAGGTGAGGCACCTATGGCTTCTCTTGCCTGTCTCTGCCTGCCCTGCAATTAACCAGGGGAAACAAAAGGGCCGAGGAGGCTATAGGACCATAGGAAGCTATCTTATACAGTGGTACCTCGGGTTACATGCTCTTCAGGTTACATACTCCGCTAACCCAGAAATAACGCTTCAGGTTAAGAACTTTGCTTCAGGATAAGAACAGAAATCGTGCTCTGGCAGCGCAGCGGCAGCGGGAGGCCCCATTAGCTAAAGTGGTGCTTCAGGTTAAGAACAGTTTCAGGTTAAGAACGGACCTCCGGAACGAATTAAGTACGTAACCAGAGGTACCACTGTACTGAGTGACACCATTGCTCTGTGTAGCTCAGTCTTGTCTGCACTGCCTGGCATTATCTCTACAGTGCTTTTGGCAGGAGTCCCTTCCCTAGGTGGGGGTGATAATTCAGCTGCACGTTGCAGATTGAGGGAGGTGTGGATACTTTGAACAGGCACCACCAATCTTGCCCTTGATTGGCTCAACCAGGCATCTGGCTAAGACTACTCTTTGCGATCCACTCTAAAAAAAAAGTGTTGGTGTGTTGGATATTCATGCTAGTTCAGAAACTCAATGCCAGAACTTAGCTTTGCTGCTGCAAGCGCAATACAAAATGAATCATTCAGCCACCCGACCTACTTGGGAACCATTTTTTAAAACTAGCCAATATCGCCATCTGCTGCTGGCCTTCAGACCCAACGTTTCAACAGTCTCACTGTAGCAGTTTAAATCTAGCATGCTTCCAGGTGCTCCTTGATGCTCCAGAATTTGGAGGCTCCAAGATAAGAGGAGTGGGTGGTCCACAAGAGCCTTTCTTGCTTTGCTACATGTTAACTATTTTATGGGAGGGAGGAACTATTGCTTTGTGTGCAAAAGGTCTCAGGTTCAAACCAGTAAAGAAAGCTTCTTGGCAGTTAGAAGATGCTTTTATTTTGGGCTGTTGATGTGCCATGAAATCCTACCAGAGATATATGCTGGAGCTCAGAGTGGGTTAGTAAAACATTTTGGTTGGCAAGCAACTTTGGTGGACTTATAATGCTGAGCTGTATCCCTGCTTTTGCATGACGAAGTTAGTTTATGTGCATCATGGGGCGTGTGGAGTGGGAAAACCATTCGGTTTCTGAGCAGCTTGTGACTCCAGATGGTTTGTAAAGCCTGACAAAAGTCAGTTTCACCCTGTAGTGCATCTTGCTGATACTGTCTCAACCTAGCAGCTGCACAAGAACATAGTGACAGAAGGGGAAATGCTACATATTTATAAACAAAAAATAAAGCATTTCCTATGCTCTGGGGCATGAAGAAGCCTCTTTCCAAAGGTCTAATGCAGCGGTCCTAAAATCAGGGACAAGAACTGAAACACAACAGAGGTTGTGAATAATGTAACGTTTGTGTATACCATCCCTTCAGGGTATTTGCTTTATGCTAGTCTAGTTTGCTCTAGCTTTGGTTATATGCTACAAAGAAGCAGGTCTTTTCCCTTTCCTGTGCAGTGTATGCAATACTGTATTTATTTAGTGTTAACTTGTGTCATCTTGATTGGTCACCACATGTGAGAGCATTGTGAGGATGTAATCGCAGTTGTTTAAAATCTACTGTACTACATACTTTTGGAAGTTGTTTGTTTGCTGTGTTTTGGAAACCTCTTGAGATAGTGTAACCAAATGCTGCATGAGGGTTCAAAGGGAAGATTTTATTCTATGTTGGACACCACTTTGAGTCAAGATGATGGCTGACTGTACTTTCCAAAACTATACAAATTTGAACCAGTGATTTCAAAACTTATTTTTGTTTTTGTTTTGTTTCTTACCATTCCTGAGCAATGCCAGGTACAAGGCTGCTAGTGATAATATTGCTATGTGACACCCACAATCTCTGCCAAGTGATTAGGTAGGAAGATTCCAGGGGAGGGTCCAGGCACTTACCCAGGACTGTGTTTTCTTCTGGAAAATTAGGCATGGCGAAGGCTGTAGTTTTTTGTTTTTTTTAAAGATATACGGTTTTATTTACACATATAAACACCTGCACCTAGATGGAGAGGGTTCGCGTATTCAGATCACAAGTGAGTCCAACTGGTTGCTCTCCAAAGAGCAGCCAGTTTGGATCTACAAACAGATGTGGTCTTGTGGTGTAGGTCCAGCTCCGAGGGCCTTCTGGTGGTTCCCTCACTGCAAGAAGCGAAGTTACAGGGAACCAGGCAGAGGGCCTTCTTGGTAGTGGCGCCCGCCCTGTGGAATGCCCTCCCATCAGATGTCAAGGAAATAAACAACTATCTGACTTTTAGAAGACATCTGAAGGCAGCCCTGTTTAGGGAAGTTTTTAATGTTTGATGTTTTGCTTTATTATTTATTATTATTATTTCTGTTGGGAGCTGCCCAGAGTGGGTGGGGTAAATAATAATAAATAAAATAATAATAATAATAATAATAATAATAATTTATTAGAATGCATTTAGACACCAGGAGAGGATGTATTATTTAGTTATTCTCCTTCCTTGCTCATGTGAGTGAGATCAGCAGATTACCATCCTTTGCAGCTTTAAACTTGGAAGCTAAGTCAAGATTGATTCAACCTTCTAGAAACGATAACTCAGAATGCTTTAAGGCAGAACTCCATGCTGGTAGAATTCAGCATGGAGGAGAATGGGCCCTACTTTCTTCCCTATCAGCCCAAAGGACACCAGCCACCAGTAACCATGGGAGACACCGATTTCC